>APFE030516124.1:2045-13464 GCA_000404065.3 Pinus taeda
AGGGGTTAGGGTTGCACCCTAACAATGGACGAGGGCATAGAATTTTGTAAGGGGCCAAATTTATCATGAGTTGGATATCATCCAGTGGGTCCTACATTGTATTTATGAGGGACCAGATTTGTGCTGAGTCTAGGTATGTCGTTGGTTTGAATATCCTTTCCACATGCCATTTGTATCTAGGGTCAGACACCTTTGTGAATAAGTCAAACATCAATGTATTTGGTATTTGGATGTGGATGAGAGCACAGATCTGTTGGAAATAATACTGAGAGGGGGGGTGAATCAGTATTATCAGATCAGATAAAACTTTTCAATCTCATACTCAGATTCATATACGCTACTTCAACGAAGTGAACCAGCGTATACACGCGACTGTGTTTAAAGCAAATAGCGTATACCCAGAGATCTTATAATTCAGTTAGCTTAATCTTCAGTGAATGCATCAGAACATTATTAAGCATATTAACAGTAAACAGGTGCAGTATAACAGAACATGACATCACACAAGAGCCACACACATGAACACCATGATATAAGGTGGAAACCCAATGTGGGTGAAAACCACCTGCTGCAATTCGTTTCTTTCCTCTTAATGAGAAACTTCTTTTACAATATACTGGTGCAGTCCTTTACCAGTATGCAGGCTACAACCTGCAGAGGGCTACAACCCTCTCTCGTTTTTCAACTACTTCTGGAAGGGAGCTACGACCCCCTCAGCTCTTGTACTAGCTGATCCATTTACTAGTACGTAGGTGCTGACCCTACAATCTTCAGGGACCACGTTTCATCAATTTTCAGATTGGATCCAAGAGTACAAAACAAACATTACTGGAATACAATCACCAACTTATACTTGCATCATAATTCAAAACAACCCAATACTGAATCACTGGAACCCTGTCATTAAGTACACAGAACCCAAACCAGAGCCCAGAACTCTGCAACAACCACCAGAATCAGCAGCAACCTGAAATATCAAATATTATTATGCATACGCTGCTGCACCGTACCAAAACCGCGTGTATACGCGCTTTCACCAAAGGAAACCCGCATATAGATCTAGAAATAGATTCTTATGCCTTCGCTGTCAGATCCGACCCTTGCCAAACGTCCCGAACAGATAACCAGTAATACCAGATCCTCTCACTTCATCAGACACCCCTTTCCCACACTTTGCCTAATGATCTTCTCCTTATATAGCCTTAGGCCTTGCTCAATACCATGGTCCAAAACCATAACAAACCAATACCATCAACTTCGAAACTAGGGATCAACGCGTCCGTCGAGACACCATGGTCCAAAACCATAGGCACAATTTCCAAGGACTAACTGCCACGGACCAAAGGTACTTTTCACATGTACGCGCTTTTACTGAATCCAACCTACGTGTACACGCTGATTCTCCTTGATGAACCTGCGTATATCTCTTTCTTGTCCTGCTGTACTGAGGTCTGTCCTCTGATTAAGTTGTCATCACCTGTACCAACCTCTGAGTGAGTTGCTATCAAGGACAACACTTGAAACATAATGCCAACAACGAGAATCAAGCCAGTTCTAATCTTAGCCCTCCATTAGGGACTTAATCTCGGTCGTTGAATTGTCAATTGGAAAAGTATAAGAGGAGGCTTGAGGGTTAGTTGGAGATACACCAAGAGAGATCAAGAATTCGATTTTCTGGGGCGAGATTTGCTGAAGAAATCGAGTTAGTGATTAATTGCAGCAAGGGACAGTTCAGCAAGGGATTTTCATCCAAGGCTAAAAAATACATAGCAGAGAGGTAGTGAAGTGCCGGGAGAGACAACGCAGGCCCAAGAAGGGCTAATGCAGGGGTCGAAGGAGGCAATGCAGAGGACGCAGAAGCCATAGAGGTTGACGTAAAGGACACAAATGGCTTCAGAGGCAATGTTGGGAAGATTCTGTGGGGCAGACTAAGAGCAAATCAGCCAGGAGAGGGCGCCGCAATTCCTGAAGGGTGACGCAGTTCCAAAGCAGTGCTTGGAGCAGTTTTCACTAAGGAACAGTCAAAGTCACTGTGGGGTTGTGCATCCAATTGCTAATTTTCCGGAATATCTGTCTCCGGATAGAGGTACTACTGCCAAGGACATTATCCGTTGGGTGATCCAATTCTAGCACCCTAGTTATATTCAAGAATCTGCTTAATAACAAAACCCTCATATCTGTTACACCGGTTTTCCCACATTGGGTATTTCTAGTGACAATTGTCCAAAAATAACGATGTCCATTGTGTTATTGTTCTGTTTACTTCAGTGCATGATCTGTATATCCGTGAAGGCTTCATTTGTGTTTACTTCGATATTTATGCAATTAAATAACTTGTTAATGTAAAGAACAAGTAGGAGATAGTAAACCAGAAATTGTTGTAGGGGTTTTTGATGTGTTAGATTCAGGAATTTTCACATGGTATCAAACGGATTGATGATCAAAGGCAACTGAAGACACCAGCCGAGAAAATCTGAGAATTTGCAGCTGAGAAGCAACTGTCCTAAGAGATAGCGTTGTTTCAGAGCCAGAGACGCAGAAGGAGGAGGGACGCAGTGTAGAGAAGGTGATGCAGAGGCTCATGCAGTGCCTCTGTCAGCACTCTGAGCCATGTGAAGGTTGTTGATTTGTGGTAGCATCAAATGTGCTCTAGCCATGAAAGTTGGTGGAGAGGCTAGAGCACATGAGATCTCCAAAGCCCAAAAATAGTTTTGGGAAATTCCATCCAGATAAGGGGTTATTAAAATAATTAATATTTTTAATGGGTTCCTAAGTCTAAACTTAGGAAAATAAAAATATTAACGGGTATTAATAAAGATAAGGATGAGAAGCTTCTAAGAGACGAGGATAAAGTCTATTTTAATCTTAGTCATTGATTAGGGATTTAATCTCGGTCGTTGATTCATCAACAGGGAAAGTATAAGAGAAGACTTGAGGGTCATTTGGAGATACACCAATAGATACTTAGTATCCCAAGGAAAATCGATTTTATCAAAGAGAGGGAAAACCGATTTCAGATTGAGAGTTGCAGGGTGGAGGAAGAGGGGGTGATTAGCAACAGTCCGAAAGGACAGAAGAGGTGATGCGGGGACTCTGAGAGACAGCGCAGAAGGAGACACAGTGCAGGATAGAGCAACGCAAAGCCAAGCAGAATGACGCAGGGCTAATGTAGTAGGGAAAGAAAGTCCTCTAGGGTGTCAGAAAGTCTCAGAGAAAAGTCTCAGGTGTTTTCCCCCAATGTCTATGCAAAATTTTTCTGTAAAAGCGATTGTTGTTGAAGATTAATAAAACCCTCCTCTACTGCACAGGTTTTCCCGCAATGGGCTTTCCCAAAGAGAACTGTCCAAAAATAACTGTGTTGATGTGTTTGATTCTTGTGCATATATTTGTTTCTGTATAATGGTGTGATATCTGCAGTAGAATTTATTTTAATATTTACTGAAGGAATTTCGTAAATAACTTATTGGATAATAAGTAGGTAACATAAATCAGTTGCTGCAGTAATAGAATCTATGTTTAGAAATTTTCACAAAGGTGACGCAGTAGCTGGGAGGAGCCCACGCAATAGCTGCGTCAGCTATCCAGGCCAGCGTAGAGGCAGAGGGGGGGCAGATCAGACCTACACAGTGCCAAATCATCTTTCTCAGCTAGGAAGGATTGACACAGTGGCCAGAAGGAGTTGATCCAGCTCTCAATGTGATTGCGCAGAGCCAAAAGGGCTCAGATTCTTCAGTTGTCAGGGCTAAGGGAGTTGCGCAGATTTTGATTTGTGGAGCTAGTGGGATATTGTTTATGTGAGTGCAGAACAGTGTCTAAGGAGACTGAACCAAGGTAGAGGGAAGCACTACCTCGACAGATTTCTAGCCAAGAAATCTAGATCCCGGTTGCAGCGGCAAAGGAGGATTGGAGAGGAGTGATTCGACAATTGGCCAGAGGATTTTCAAGAGGGAAATCAGGACTGAGAGGGAGTTTAGAGAAGAGCAAAGATGGCAATGAACGGACTGAGGGATCAGGACAAATTGAACAAGGGCTTCCAATTTTGTCATCTGGAAGGTCAGGGTCCTGGCAATCCTGGATAAACATCACATAAAGGACTATGCCTTGAAAACAGTTGTTGTCCCAGTTAACCCTAATGCAAATGAGAAGTATGAGGAGGTCGAGGCAAAGACGAAATGCATGATTCTAGACGAGTTCAAGGATCATGTCATACCACATATTGCTGAGAAGAACACAGCAAGGGAGATGTGGCAGACACTGACCACCTTATACCAGGTCTCTTCCGTGCAATGAAAGATGTTATTAGAGAATCAGCTGAGGTCAAATCAGATGCAGAAAGGAGAGGAGATAGATTTGTTCTTTCTCGGGTTGCAAGGAATTCCTAACCATCTTACTTCCGTGGGGTCTACACTGGATCAGGACTTTATGGTAAGCAACTTTGAGTGCAATCTCCGAGGACTAGGAGACGTTTGTCCAAAGCATTTTGGGCAGAGCGACTCTCCCCAGTTGGGAGGAGATGCGGGCAGCTCTTCGACAAGAAGAGATCAGGAGGTTGACTAACGCGAGGAGTAGCGGTAAGGGAGTTCGAATCAAGAAAGAGGAGGAGAAGGATGTAGCTCTAGATTTTGCGTGACAACAAGGGGTTCAGAAGAGGAAGAAGAAAGATATCTCGAAGGTCAAGTGCTTCAACTATGGGGAGTTGGGACATTATGCATCTCAGTGCCCCATCAAGGAAGGCAAGCCAGAAGCTTCCGACTCAAAGGTTGCCCCAACAAAGGCGGAGAAGGATGTCGAGACTGATGACAATTGTGCCATGAGTGCTCATGCGCCTCTAGAGAAGAGGTGGGGAGATATAGAGTTGTAGTCGAGAGGACTACAGAAATGGGGCAGGATCGTTGAGGTGCCCGAACTTAGATCACATACGGCTACGGGAGACCTTAACGACAGTAGTATGATGGCAGGTGTCTGGTGGAGCAAGGTGTGATGGAGCGGCACGGCAGTGCTAGAGTGCAGAAGTCTGTAGCAACGCAGTGGAGGTTGCAACAGTGCAAAAGGCACAGAAGAGGTTGCAGCAACACAGTGACAACATAGGGAGCACAGGATAGCAGAAGAGGTATCTTCAACATCACAAGGCTTCCAAACTAACTAGGATGTCAGTATTTGGGTAAATTCAGTTACTTACTTCTCGGTAACTGAGTTGTAGTGCAGTGGTTAGCAGTGGCAATGCTATGAGCAGCATGATGCAGCATGTTGAGAGGGAGCTGCAGTACAGATGTAGCAGTGGCAGTGGCAATGTCATGGGTAGCAGTATAGGAAGCAGCAGTGCAGTGGATTGTGAAAATTCTATCACCGCAACAACTGATTTACTTTTCCTACTTATTCTTCAATAAATTAATTATGAAATTCCTTCAATAAACATTAAAATAAATTTTGTTGCAGATATCACACCATAATACAAAAACAAATACATGCACAAGAATCAACACATTAACATAGTTATTTTGGACAACAGTTCCCAGAAAAACCCAATGTGGGAAAACCGGTGCAACAAGGGAGGATTTTATTATTCAGCAATTCTTCAATACAACGGAGTGCCAAACTGGCTAAACCCACAGAGACAAAAATTCTCTAGCACCTCCCAGTCCCAGTGTCAGCTTGGCTGATCTCTGCGTGGCTCCAAACACTTTGTGTCAGCCCTAGGCCTCTCTACGTCACCCACGCATGCCCAGCTAGTGACTGCGCAGTCTGCTGCTGCCTCTGCGTCTGCCTGAAATGCCCTGCGTCTGTCTCTCCTGCCTCAGCGTTGGTCTCCAATGGCTAATCTCATCTCTCTGTTCTGTACTTGCTGCCTCCTGACTTCTCACCAGACCACTAGTTCCAATTCCTCAGCTAACCCCGCTCCAGAAATTGAACTGACTGGTCTCCCTCAGTTTGTTCTCCAAGTGACCCTCAAGCCTCCTCTTATACTTTTCTCGTTGACAAATCAACGGCTGAGATTAAGTCCCTAATCAACGGCTAAGATTAGATCTGGCTTAATCCATGACTTTTGGACCATTCTAACACAGTTTTATATTAATTCACATTAATATTTTGTTTTCCCTAAGTTTTAGACTTAGGGACTCCATTAAAAATATTAATTATTTTAATATCTCCCAAACTGTTTAGAATCTGCCCAAACCCTTTCTGGGTATTGGAGATCTCATGTGCCTTAGCCTCTCCACCAATTTTCGTGGCTAGAGAACATCCGATGCTATCCCAAATCAACATGGATGTGGGGCAACAGCCAAGCATCAGCACAGAGGACCAATGTGAAGGATCAGTGTGATGCTTCTATGGTGAAGCATCATTAGAGTACATTCCTCGCTAAGAGGGAGTGTTGATTTTTGGTAGTATCGGATGTGCTCTAGCCATGAAATTTGGTCGAAAGGCTAAGGCACGTGAGATCTTTGAGACCAGAAATCGTTTGGAGAAATTCCACCCGAATGAAGAGATATTAAAATAATTAATATTTTTAATGGGTCCCTAAGTCTAAACTTAGAAAAACAAAAATATTAATGTGTATAAAATGGGTGAGAAAGTTCTAAGTGACGAGGATCAAGCCAGTTCTAATCTTAGTCATTGATTAGGGACTTAATCTCGGTTGTTGAATCGTCAACAGGAAAAGTATAAGAAAAGGCTTGAGTGTTAGTTGGAGATACACCAAGAGAGATCAAGAATTCGAGTTTCTAGGGCGAGGTTTGTTGAGGAAATCGAGTTAGTGAACAGTTGCAGCAAGGAGCAGTTCAATAAAGGATTTTCATCCAAGGTTGAAGAATACATAGCAAAGAGGCAGTGAAATGCTGGGAGAGACAGCGCAGGCCCAAGAAGGGCTGTCGCAGGGGGCGAAGGAGGGAGCACAAAAGACGCAGAAGGTCATAGAGGCTGACAAAGAAGCCGTAGAGGCTGACAAAGAAGCCGTAGAGGCTGACGCAGAGGGCTTTAGAGGCAACGCTGGGAAGATTCTGTGGGCCAGACTAAGAGCATATTAGCCGGGAGAGGGTGACGCAGTTCCAGAGCAATGCTTGGAGCAGCTTTCACTGTCCAGCACAAGGAACAGTCAAAGTCACTGTGGGGTTGATCATCTAGTTGTTGATTTGGTGGAATATCTATCTCTGGATAAAGGTAATACTGCCAAGGACATTCTCTGTTGGATGAGCCAATTCTGGCATCGTAGTTGTATGCAAGAATCTACTTAATAATAAAGCCCTCATATATGTTGCACCGATTTTCCCGCATTAGGTTTTCTGGGGAAAATTGTCCAAAAATAACGGTGTCCCTTGTGTTATTGTTTCTGTTTACTTTAGTGGATGATCTGTATATCTGTGAAGGTTGCATTTGTGTTTACTTCGATATTTATGCAATTAAATAACTTGTTAATGTAAAAAACAAATAGAAGATAGTGAACCAGAAAATGCAGTAGGGGTTTCTGATGTGTTAGATTTAGGATTTTCACAAGAAGTATGCTAAGGCAGCATTTCCAAGAAGTGACAGCAGCGTTGATGGCATGTTAGGAATCATACATTCAGATATTTGCAGCCTAATGTCCACTAGAGCTCTCAGCGATACCGAATATTTTGTCACCTTGATTGATGAGGTCTTCGATCGTTTCAGAGTTTAAATCTTGTTGAAATTTGGTACCGGAGGACAGGTGGTTCCCTTAGGCTTTGATCTTTGGCCTAGGGAAAAGTGTCCAAAAGATTTTAATTTTTCTCCTAAAGTGACTTTATAATTTTTATAAAGTTAAAATCTAATTTAAAAGTGACTTTAAGTGATAAAGTTACTAAGTCTAATTTTAAAGTGACTTTTATAAAGTCAATGAAAAATTAGAAAGGAAAAGTGACTTTGGAAATAAATGACTAAGTGGGTCTTTATTAAAGTGGGTGAATTAAAAAATAGAAAGTGAGATTTAAATGTGCATTTAATCTCAGCCATTGATCTAAATCTATTTCAGCCATTGGATTTAGAGATCACCCAAAAGTCACTTGGATCACCCAAAAGTCACTTGGAGTTATATTAAGGGAGGAAAATGAGGAAAAGGATCACATTCGATTCAATTCTTTCATGAGCAGATTGAGAGAAGGAGAGCAAGAGAGCAAGGGAGATTTCTGGACAGTGAGCTGCAGAGTATCAGCGACGGAGTTTCAGCAGCGGAGTAACAACAGCGAAGTTTCAGCAGGGCAATTTTTCAGCAAGGCTTAGTTTCAGCAAGGCTAAGATAAGTTGTAAAAGTTTGCTTGCTGATTTTTGCTGAATATTTTCTTACTGTAAAAAGGCATTTTCCAGAAATAAAGAAGAGCTCTCAAACTGGTTTTCCCCAAGAGTTGTAGGGGGTTTTTCCAGGGTCACATTGACCAAAAATATCAATGTTTTAATGTGTTTTAATGGCTGTTTATTACTGCTGATTTTTATTTCTGCAATTTCCAGCATTCTGTAAAATTTCCAGAACTTGTGTTTTCAGCAAATTTATTTTTCCAGCTTGTTGAATGTATGGTTATGGGAAAGGGCATTTAACTACATGGGAGAAATAAGGAGAAACTGAAAACCGGGGTGGGAAAAAAGAAATTTTTACATGGTATCAGAGCTTAAGTGCTGAAGGGCAGTTTGGGACAGCAAAAGAGAAAAATTACAACTGCTGATTTTTCACTCAGAAAATGCCAGCAAACTGATTTTTCATAAACAACAAGTTTTATCTTTACTACAGCAGTACTATTTTTCAGTTTTAGGACAGCAGGATGTCATTGGGATTGAGGGTGGAGGATAGGTTGGATGGGCATACAAATTATAGCGTTTGGAAGGAGAGAATGCAGAGTATCTTTGAGGAGGCAGAAGTCTGGGATATCATGGTGCATACCACACAGACCCTTGTTGTTGTGCCTACTGATGCTACTCAGTTGGCTGTTTATAATAGAAAGAACAACAAGGGTAAGAGGTTGATTCTAGACGGAATCAAAGACCATTGCATTCCTCATGTGAGAGGAAAGAGCAATGCCAATGAGATGTGGACAGCATTGTCCTATCTCTACCAGAGTACCAATGAGAACCGGAAAATGGTTCTAAAGGAGAAACTGAAAAACATTAAGATGGGCATGATAGTGCAATTGGATATCTCACTAAGATTACTAATGTGAGAGATGAGTTGGCAGCGATTGGAGAGGCCATTCCACCCACTGAGTTGGTGCGGATTGCGGTAAATGGCCTCCCCCGTTCATGGATGAACTTCGCTGATGGGGTTTGTGCACGTGAGACCCTTCCCACATGGGAGAGGTTTTGGGATGATTGCATTCAGACAGAGATCAGGAAAGGTCAGCTTCGGGCAGCCAAGCCAGTTGAGCAGGATGAGGATGTAGCACTGGTGGCAGGAGGCAAGAAAGGCAAAGGGAAGAAGCAGGCTTCCACAAGCAGTGGTGGGGGCAAAGGCAAAGGTAAAGGTAAACAGGTAAACACACAGAAGGACTATTCCAAGGTGAAGTGTTGGAATTGTCAAAAGATGGGACACTATGCAGTTGTGTGTCCGGAGAAGAAGAAGAAGAAGGGGAAGGACCAGAGTTTGGCAGCATCAGCAGAGATTGAGGACTTTGCAGGTCGTTTTGACCGGGAGTTTGCATTCACTATGTGTGAGTCCTCTAGTGCAGGATCACCTGCCATACAGGTTCAGAGGGAGCAGGCTTTTCCCTCGATTAGCGGAGCATCTACAGGTATCTGGTATGTAGACAGTGGGGCTTCACCTCATATGACAGGAGTCCGTGAGTACTTCTCAGAGCTTTCAGAAAGTGACACTGATGTAGAGGTAGTACTCGGTGATGACAGAGTTGTTAGAGCAGTCGGGGTGGGGACACTGACATTTCAGAGGGAGTCCAAACCTCCCTTAAAAGTGACAGAGGTTCTTTATGTGCCAGGGATGAGGAAGAACCTCATATCTGTCTCAGCTTTGGAGGACAGAGGATATGAGGTACTGTTCAGGGGAGGACAGGTGTTGATGTATCCCAGGGCGCTCCAGCTAAGTCAGCTAGAGTGATAGGTGTACGCCATGCAAAGGTGTACAGGTTTGCATTCCAGCCCCTTTTGGCATTGAGTAGTAGTACCGACAGCAGAGCTAGCAGTTCTGAGCAGTGTGAGATTTGGCACCGCAGGATGGGACATATGTATCATGGAGCCTTGAGGACCTTGCGGGAGATCACTACAGGTATGCCAGATTTCAGTACTGATCACTTTGATACTTGTAGAGGATGTGCTATGGGCAAGTTTGCCAAATCCCCTTTTCCCAGCAGTGACAGCAGAGCGACTGGGATACTTGATTTGATACATTCTGATGTGAGCGGTCGGATGTCTCATGTTTCCTTGAGTGGATATGAGTATTATGTTTTATTCATTGATGATCACTCCAGGAGGACCTGGATTTATTTCTTGAAGACCAAGAGTGAGGTCTTCAAGCGGTTTCAGGAGTTCAGAGCTCTTGTGGAGACACAGACAGGTCGGAAGATCAAGTCCTGAGGTCGGACAATGGAGGAGAGTACACCCTTGAAGAGTTTGTTGACTATTGTGCGGAGGCAGGCATCAGGAGGGAGTTCATTGTTCCTTACAACCCCCAGCAGAACGGGGTTGCGGAGAGGAAGAACAGATCCATCATAGGGGCTGCCAAAGCCATGTTACATGATCAGGGGTTGCAATTGTTTTTGTGGGCAGAGGCCTGCAACACAGCTATTTACTTGCAGAACAGGAGTCCGCATCGTGCCTTGGGGCACATGACTCCGAAGGAGGCTTTCTCTGGGAAGAAGCCTGATATTGGTCATCTTCATATCTTTGGATGCATTACATACTCCTATATACCCAAGGAGAAGAGGACCAAACTAGAGCCCACCGCAGAGAAGGGTATCTTTGTGGGCTACAGTGAGACCTCAAATGCCTTTCGGATTTACATTCCTGCACAGAGGAGAGTTGTTGTCAGACGGGATGTGAAGTTCGAGGAGGACAGGGCCTTTAGGAGATCACGGGAGTTGGAGTATCTGGATCAGCCAGACCCTCAGCAGCAGTTGAGTCAGTCGCAGGGATCCAGTGGGCAGGGATCAGGAGGATCAGGAGGTACATCTATGAAGATGTCAGGGCCATCAGTGAGCAGTGGCTCACCAAGCCAGAGGGGTGGTGCTCAGAGCAGGTCACAGAGCAGTTCACTTGGGAGTCCACTGATGGACAGTTCACACGGTACCTCAGCGTCTACAGGTTCAGGTGCAGGCAGGAAGACAACAGACAGACAGTCAGGAGTTCAGGCTAATGATGGTGATGAGGAGGAGGAGTTTCATTCTCCTATGGGAGAAGCATGCTCAGGGAAGAGGAAGCCCAAGTGGCTTCAGGACACCTTGAGAGATGCCACATCTGTTGCTGAGTC
>APFE030516132.1:0-27588 GCA_000404065.3 Pinus taeda
AATAGTCCCTCATAACTCATTATATAGGCTTTTGGTCAGCCAAGCTTCTGATAAGACTATCTTGGAAAGAGCTTGGACAGTATTGTAATGCACCTTGGCTTCTCCACTGCACGGAGCTAGTTCATCTCTTTGGAGGAGTAGGCAGATGTGGTTGTAATGTTTCACTGTTGGGGCTAGCAGGTTTACATAGATGTATTGTATGATGGGAACTTACACTTCTTTATATAATAAGAGCCAACATGTTTCCACACATGTATTGTATCTGCTGTAAGATTGATCTTTAACACTTGTAATGCATGATGCTTTAACTTATGTTCTACATCTAAACTGATTCATTTGTTGTAATGCATAATCTATTAATGGAAATGTGTTGTATATGTTGCTAATGTTGTCATATCCATGTTGACTACTTTGTCAAACACCAAATAGACCTTTCACATGAACCTCATTGTAACAACCGTTGCACTCGTTCAAACTGAGTTGTGAGTGTTGTACGTGTTATCTTACCTTGTATGTTGTGACTACCACATCCGATTGGACTGCTCCACCAGAAGTTGTGTATGTCCTTTTGTGTTGTGCGGTCTTAGCCGAGTTGGGATTGATTCCTTTCAACCTCGAACTCACCTTCACCCTTTTCTCCCCCTTATTTGTTAGAACCTCTCATACACCTTCCTTGACTCACTGCAGCAATCACACCCTTGCTACTAACATAGTTATCTTACTTGTCTCTGTATGACATCGCGGTCAAGGCATTACTTTACCACCCACTGCTGGGGTTCCTATACCAAACGATCTGAGGTCCAGCACCATCAACATATCCATATATAATATATATCAATATACTAGGATAAGAGTTTTAATATAAAATTACATTTAATATATATAATATTATATTATATAATGCATGAATATTAAGTTTCAAATTTATGGATGTTAATATTATATTATATAATATTGAGAGAGAGAGAAAAAAAGAGGCGGGAGAGCAAGATGGATTTGGAGGGGAGGAGAGAGGGAGAGAAGAAGAAAGACATAGAGATAAAAAGGTGGAGAGAGAAAGAGGGATTTACAAGGGAGAGATAGAGAGAGAGTGATAGAGAGAGGAGAATGGGAGGGAAGAGAAAGAGAAGGAGAGAGAGAGAGGGAGAGAAGGGGAAGAGAGAGAGGGAGAGGTAGAGGGAGGGAGAGAGAGATAGATATATATGGAGAGAGTTTGTGTATGTTTGGGGGGTGAGATAGAGAGACAAAGAAAGAGATACATAGGGAGACTAAGATATAGATGGAGGGGGGGGAGAGGGAAGAAGAGAGAGATAGACATAGGGAGGGATGGAAGGAGGAACATATAGATAGATATGGAGAGAGAGTGTGTGTGTCTTTGGTGGGTGAGATAGGGAGACAAAGAAGGAGATATGGAGGGATATATATATATAAGAGAAGAAGAGAGAGAAAAAGAGAGGGAGGGAGATAAAAAAATAATAATTTCAAGCTTCTGTGATCCATAATGAATTAAGCAAAGTCTTTTGGTAGAAATCACATAAGAGAAATTTTTGGCCGACGTGTTTTGAACCAACAAGTGTGGTTCATCATCAGGACTAGATGAAGAGGCATACCATGGCAAAGGCTTAAATAGAGAGCAATGTAGGGACATAATTATGTTGGTTTGAAATGTGTCGACCAAAAATTTCTCTTATGTGGTTTCTACCGAAATACTTTGCTTAATTATTTCAACTTATGAGTATTTTCAGCTTTCACTAAAATATATGTATTTCTTTCAGTGTAGATGTTGATTCCTAATCTTATTTGATTAGAGAGAGAAGGAGAGAAGAAGAAAGACATAGAGAGAGAAAGGTGGAGAGAGAGAGGGAGTTACAAGGGAGGGATGGAGAAAGAGTGGGGTAGACAAGAGAGTGTGAGGTAAGAGAGAGAGAGAGAGAGAGAGAGATAAACATGGAGAGAGAGTGTGTATGCTTGGGGTGTGAGATAGAGATACAAAGAAGGAGAGACGTAGGGAGATAGAGAGGGAGGGAGAGATATATAGATATGGAGAGAGTGTGTGTGTGTGTGTGTGTGTTTGGGTGGTCAGATAGAGAGACAAAGAAGGAGCTATGGAGGGAGATATAGATATAGACAACAAGGGAGAGAGAGGAAGAAGAAAGAGACATAGAGAGGAAGGGAGGAAGAGTCTTTCATCTTATGAATATTTTGATTTTTCACTAAAATAAATGCATTGATTTCAATGTAGACGCTGATTCCTAATATTATTTGATTAATTGTACATGATGCATTGATTCCAATTTAGTTGTTGATTTCTAATCCTATTTGATTGCTTGCACTAGATGCATTTATGTTTAGTGTAATTGTTGATTTCTAATCCTATTTGAATGCTTGCACTATGTACATTGATTTAAGTGTAGATGTTGATTTCTAATCTTATTTGATTGCTTGCACCAGATGCATTGATTTCAATGTAGTTGATTTCTAATCTTATTTGATTGTTTGCACTAGATGCATTGTTCTTAGCGGAGATGTTGATTTCTAATTTGATGTAACTATATGTATGATGTACATTAATTTCAAAGTAATTAGATTAATAATGTGTCTTGATTTCAATGTAAGCACAAAAAAAATTGATGATGTGCATTGATTTTTGTGTTACAGTAATTCAACCACAAATAAAATACTTGAATTTTCATCTTACATGAACTATTTACTTCTTGAAACTGTAAATTGACTACATTCTTATTATTCTCATTTTCCATCATACAACATTATTAGTCACTCTACATTCAAATGAGGTAACAGAAAACAACTACCATTGAAAATTACTTGGTGTTTAACACTCCATAAGTCACAATGATTGACTTTGTAGAAAGCTACTATTAAAATTGGAGAATAAGAGACACAAGGTATGACGTTTAATATAATAGCTCGAGTTAAAGATTTGAATGGTTTACAATTTCAACCTGTCTTTTCAGATTATCGATATGAGAAGATGGAAAAACTAATAGATGTGACAATAAAAACAATAGAAGAAAATGGTTTGAGATTGATCGCAATGAAAATTATCTGTAATAAATTGTATTCTTATTATGTACATTTTCTATTATTCAACATTGTTACATTGTCACTTTGCATTCAAAATAACATTAAAGAGAGAAATAAAATCAAAATTTTGTGTAATCATGCACAACTAAAACTGTTATAGATTCATCTTAGCTCTAAACTATAGTGTTGAGAGGGATCAAATCGCTTGAGGTGCACCTCTAGCGATTTGATCCATCCCACACTTGATAAATCTAAACTAATAACTAGAAAAAATACTCTCATGATAAAAAAAATAAAACCTTAACCCAACTACCAAACAATTTGGAAATTGGATAACTTCCATCCATTCTAACTATTAAAAAATAATTATAAAACGTAGTTTATAAATTAAACAAACATAAAATTAAATTTAAGTATTCAAACCAAATGAACTAATTACCAAAGCAATACGGTCACTTTAAACATTCACTGAAAAAAATAAATTAAAAAACTGACATTTGATGGCTTATTCAGATTACAAAATAATACAAATTACGCATATATATATATATACACACTCAAGTAGGTATTCAGGTTTTTCGATCTCCCTACGTGTTGTTTGTAGGGCTTTTCCTATTTCTGCGACCATAGCAATATTAATGTGGTCTGACATGGGGCTGATATAAGATGATACAACACCCCGTTATTTTTTTTTCTCTCTCATCACCTAGCCGCGTGTTGTATCATCTTATATCGACCTCATATCAGACCACATTAATATTTCTATGGTCACAAACATAAGAGTCGTCGTGCTTGTAAAGGGTGGGGTATACCTTTTACACGATTAGTAGCGGCTCATATGAACACTTTAAAGCTATGTTGTCGACGCATCTTTCTGATCTTGGCTGGCCAATCTGTAGGGTAAGGCAAGGCAAATTTAAGCATATGGTCCACATGACGATGCACCGACATTTCTATATCGGGTTGAATAGTCACAGACCGAAGTACATGTCCATTTGGCGATTTGGTGAATAAAGCCATAAATCACACTCAACATATACATATATTAGCTTTATTTGAAGTCGTAGTCTCACCAGCATGTATATTTGCGCCGAAAAATCATGGAAATCAGCTGTATTCGAAGGCGTGGTCTAATCAGCCGCAAGTGTAAAATTATGAAAATTTTGGTAAGGTTTTGATAAAATTTGATTGAGATTTTTCTAAATTTAAGTTATAGTTGTTAAATTTTAAGATTTTGGGTGTTTTAATGGTACTGTATTTGAAGAAGTAGTTTTACCAGCATGTAAAATTGTGCCTAGATTCATGGAAATTAGCTATATTCGAAAGCTTAGTCTAATCAGCATGTGTAAAATTATGAAAATTCTGATAAAGTTTTGATAAAATCTGATAGAAATTTTTGTAAATTCAAGTTATAGTTATCAAACTTTAAAATCTAAAGTATTTAATGATTTTTGATAATACTAAATCCATTTTATATTTTTGAAACCATTTTTAACCATCCAATAATTCCCACCACTATAAGTCCCTTTTGCATTCCCCTAAGAAATAAATTAGTATTTGAAGAGCTGCATTTTTCTGAAATTGTCAACATATTTGTGTAACCAGCATCTTCATTTACTAAAAGCCAAATGCTATCGGTCAAGTAACTTCGAGTTGCGTGCAAATTTAGGAGACTGGACACGTAAAGGAAGTAACCACGGATGTGCGTTGTCCTTGACCACATTAAACAAATACTGCAAATACATTTACAGCTCCTAAAATTAATTGAGCAAGTTCCATGCTCGTTCCCAAGTAGGCCTAGGCCTATTTAAATGGCCCCTCGTCTCGACTCTGAAGTCTGAACATCATCATCCTTGAGAAACACTTCCTATAATTTCTCAGATTTAACTTTCATTGTCTTTTTTAATCGTGGATGTCCTCATGGCGACATCTCTTCTCCATCTGAAGGGTGCTCTTTCTCGATTTGGGGGGCATGGATATGATTTGGGATCAAATCTCGGCATTCAGGCTATGTAAGTTCCCTTCATAACGCTACTAAAATCTCCTCCAGCACCATATTATGATCTCCACACTTTTAAAATCAGGGTTTATGTTGGAAATGAAACCTAATTTACTTCATTCCGTTCTGTTTTGCTTGATGTTCCCTTGCAGGCGAGGACACAGCACAGTAGCGTTGAGGGCAGAAAGTAGAGGATTAATTCGGCCAGAGCCGAAACAAAGCGTTGATAAGCCTGGTGCAGGTTATAAAAAGAGATCTTGGATGCCTGATCCTGTAACGGGTTACTATATCCCGGAAGATCACTTTGGTGAGGCCGATGTAGCGGAACAGAGAGAGAATATTCTTAGGGTCCATTCAACTAATTCTCGCAGACTACCAAATTAACGCTGCCCTATTCAATTTCAAACCCCAAGACGCGCACGACGAGCAGACATTGTTGGTAGGAAAAGATGTAGTCTGGATAAATTCACATGTCAATCGTATCATTGCTTCGCTACAATGTTGATTTTACCATCAATCAATCAAGGAAGTGCCGTCGAATTTCTGAATTTGATGTTGTTGTTTGCTGATAAACTGCTTTGTTTGTATGACCATATTACACTAATCAATAGGATTATCCATAATTGGTCTGAATTCTCATAAAAATCAATCCATCTTGGTAACCCTGAAAACAAGAGCTAGTCCTGAACACAAGCACGATGTTGATGAATTCTCAAGTCTAGTACAAATGTGTATTTTTCTCAATCCATTGAAAATTTACTTAATCACTCTTAAAATCAGCTGGACGCTACGAGGTTCGATGATGAATGTAGAGATTTGCATTTACATTCTTACATTGGTTGTAGGAATTTCTATTCTCAGCTGCTGGAAGCAATTTCTTGATAGTTTAAAAATTTAGACACATCTGGGTTATTAAAACAAATTTAGAACTTTCTTTCTTTTAATCCTAGCAATACCGGCTCGAAGTACGAGGATACCAAATACGAGGGTCATCACTCCCTTGAAAATTGTAAGACCTTTGGGGGCGTAATAAAAGAAGTGAAAGAGATTTGCTTTACGACGATACGGACAAAACAACAGAGAAAATTTCGTGTATCAAAGAAAATGCCGTGAATATGTTATGTGAAGTTGTCCGTTGCAGAACATGATAGGGTCTAGAATGTGATAATGGTGCTAGAGAACAAGACAGGCTACAGCATGTGATAATGATGCCAGAAAACAAGACAGGCTACAGAATGTGGTAATGATGCTAGAGAACATGATAGGCTGCAAAACATCATAGTGATGCTACATAACATAACAATGGTACAAATTGTGGCAGTGTTGTGAAATGGATGCATCTCTAGAGAATTAACAAAAGATATATGCCCCAGAGAAAATAGCAAATATTAAGAGGAAATTCAAAAGAAAATAGCAAATATTAAGAGGAAATTTGTTTTCATGTGTTTTCATGTTTAGAAAGATAAAATATAAACAGAATTGAAAAGAAGGAGATGTAGCTCACAGGTATGGCCTGCACGTGGAGACTACACTCACAAAACAAAGAGATCACTCTCGTACACTCCATTATCATCAATGAAGGATTACATCATTTAAATACAACTCCAGAAATCAGGAAGTTGCAACCACACTCCTAAATTCTAGGAACAAATCCTAAACTAAGGAAATATGTTACAACTATGTAACCATTTCTCCATTAATACAAAATAATATTTAATTATTTTCAACTCCCCCTTTAATGGAGAAAGGGTTCTCCTGGACTCCTAACAGCCCTCTAAACAATTCAAATTTTACTCGTGCAAAAGGCTTTGTAAAATATCAGCCACATTGTCACAAGTTTTACAATATTCAATAATAATTTCCTTTGACTGTACTTTCTCTCTAATAAAATGGCGCTGAGTGTCTATATGTTTGGTGTTTTTATGAAACACTGGATTATGTGCCAATTTAATGGTACTCTGGTTGTCGCTTTTGATGGAAGTGGAATTCTTCTGTTCTTTTCCTACATCATTGAGAAGCCTTCTCAACCAGATTGCTTCACACGTTGCTGCACACAATGCTTAATACTGAGCTTCACACGATGACAAAGCTACAGTACTCTGCTTCTTACTACTCCATGCTATGACCCCGGATCCTATGTTGAATGCGTAACCTGTGATGGACTTTCGATCATCCAGGTTACCTGCCCAGTCTGAGTTTGAAAAACCTGCTAGAGTAACATCAGATACATCAATGTATAAAATACCATAATTAACAGTACCACACAGATACCTTAACACGTTCTTTGCTGCTATCCAGTGACTTTCAAACAGTTTTGACATAAATTGGCTCAACAAACTAACAAAGTATGCTAAGTCAGGTCTGGTTGTTGTAAGATATATTAGGCTACCAACTAGCTGTCGATACATTGTAGCATCAACCTCTTTAGTGCCGTCGTCACTTCTCAACTTCAGATTCTGCTACAAAGGTGTCACTGTTGATCTACACTGATCCATACTAAACTTTTCCAACAGATTTCTGACATACTTCCCTTGGGTAAGAAAAGTTTGCCCAGTATCTCTGCATACTTCCAATCCCAGACAGTGATGAAGGCTTCTGAGATCCTTCATCTCAAAAATTTATGCCATAAGCCTTTTGATTTCTCTGATTAAATCATCTGCATCTCCTATTATAATCATGTCATCCACATACAAAGAAATCAAAATAATCTACCTATGATTATTATACTTGGTATACAAATTTGGGTCATTTAAGCTCCTATGAAAGCCATGCTCTAAAAAGAAAGAATCAACCTTTTCATACCAAGACCTGGGTGCTTGCTTTAAACCATATAAAGCCTTTTTCAATCTGCAAACAAGATGTTCTTGCCCCTGTTTTACAAATCCTTCTGGCTGTACTAAGTAAATTTCCTCTTTTAAATCACCATTTAGAAATGCAGATTTAACATCACGCTAGTGTAATTGCCAATTACATTTAGTAGCTAAAGCAATAAGCATTCTGATTGTATTTAACTTTGCTACAGGTGCAAAGGTATCATCAAAATCTATACCCTCCTGCTGTGAATACCCTTTTGCAACCAACCTAGCTTTTAATTTCTCTATTCTTCCATTTGCATTCATTTTTGGTTTAAACAGCCATTTACATCCTATGGGTGTTTTATTCTTGGGCAGCTCAACTAAATCCAAGTATCATTTCTAAGAATTGATTCCATTTCTTCATTCATTGCAATCCTCCATTCCTTAAATTTACTAGCTTCTTTGTAATTAGCAGGTTCTACAATGTTTAAATTTTTTTACATTAAAGCATAGTCTCTCAATTTAGCAGGTAATCGAGTCTTCCTACCTGACCTCCTTGGTAGGGGACTTACCTCAACTCTGTCTATTTCAGCTCTTGCATCATCATTGATTACATTATCTGTTACTTCTTCTTCTTGTTTCTGCTCCTGCTCTTCATCTTCCTCACTGTTTTCTTCTATAAGCAACGGAATGTGACAGTCACTGTTAGAATCCTCATTTCCTTCTTCAACCTGTTCATGAAATATGACATCTCAGCTTGCAAAAACTTTGTGAGTCACAGGATTATACAACTTATATGCCTTGAACTCAGCGCCATATCCAACAAATATAAATTTCAGGGCTTTGGGGTCTAACTTCTTCCTATCTGCCTTAGGTATATGAGCATAAGCTTTTGACCCAAATATTCTTAACTGACTAACTGCTGGTTTGAATCCAAACAATGCTTCAAAAGGGGTTTTGAAGCCTAGACATCTAGTAGGACTCCTATTCTTCAAATATACAACAGTGTTAATAGCTTCTACCCAAAGACCATTTAATAGATCCTTACCTTGTAGCATGCTCCTTGCACACTCCACAAGAGTTCTGTTCTTCCGTTCTGCCACTCCATTCTGCTGTGGAGTGTGTGGCACTGCAAACTGCTACACAAACCCATGATGCTTGCAGAAATTCATGAACTCTCCCAACCTGTATTCTCCCCCTTGATCTGAGCGGAGAATTTTTATCCTTTTTCCCGTCTGATTCTCTACCATAGATTTAAACTCTATAAAATACTGAAAGGCTTGACTCTTTTTACTCAGAAAGTATATCCATGAATATCTAGTGCAATCATCTGTAAACAAGAGAAAGTAATATGCTCCCCCTAATGACCTAGTTTACATAGGTCCACAAATATCTGTATGCACCAATTCTAAAATATCCCTTTCCTTTCTGTTAACATGCAAAGGGAAATCTTCTCTATGCATTTTCCCTAATGCACATCCATCACAATCCAGCTTAACATTATGAAAAACAGGTAGTCCATCAACCATACCTTTTCTCTGAAGTAAGATGAGGTAGTGCAGATTGAGATGGCCGAATCTATGATGCCATAGATCTTCGACTATTGATCTGGCTGCACCATTGCTTGTTGTGGCATACTCTTTGTATCTAATCTGTACAGGCTCCCCACGCGCACTCCTTTTGCAACTGTTTCCATATGGCTATCCTTAATGACACAGTTATTCTTAAAGAATTGAACTTGCATATCCTGGTCAGTAATCATTGAGACAAAGACCAAATTTTTCTTAATTCCTGGAACATATAATACATTTTTAAGATGCCTAATGTCACCACTAGGTAACTTTACAGGAATATCACCATGTCCTTTGATCTCATATCCACTATCATCTCCTAAATAAATTTTCGACCCACATGAAGTTTCTTCAAGAAATTCAAACCAATCCTTCTTACCAGTCATATGTGAGGATGCACCTGAGTCGACATACCATATGTCGTCCTCATCTCCCTTTGAAGCTGAAAGAGCACAATCAACTGTAAATAGTCGAAGTTCGTGGCTATGGTCCTCTTCCTCCCCAGCAAAATAACCCTTATGTTTCCTCTGCATGTTTCTTCCTTCATCTGCTTGCCTCTTATAACATTCTCTAATCTGATGACCAGGTTTTCCACAGTAAAAACATTTCTTGATGGGAAAATCATTAGCAGGCATACCTTTAAACGGTCTCTTCTGAAATGTGTTTGCTCCTTTCTACTGTTGTTGCTATGGTTGCTGGTTCTGGTGCTGCTTCCCTCTGTACTGCCTCCTTTTTGCCATCAGTGCAAGGTCATTGCTCTGAGTTTTTAAATTTTGTTGTCGCTCTTCTTCCTGTAGCAGGATCCCAGTCAGCTGTTCAAATGAAGGGACTTTCTCCCTCGCTGATAGCCCTATGATGAATGTCTGATATTCATCAATCATTCTGTTCAATGTGAGCGTGACCAGATCTGAATCGAAAACTTTCTCTCCGATTGCTCCCAATCTGTCACTCAAATCCTTGACTCTGGTAATGAATCCAGCAACAGACTCATTCTCCTCCATCTTCAATGCAAACAGCTTGCCTTTAAGTGACAAGACACCGTTTGTATTCTGCGTCTCGTACAGGTTTTTGATTGTCGTCCAAATGTTTGCGGTCGATTTACAGTCTCTAATATGAGGGATAACACTGTCCTTGACGGACATTTTCAATATGACCTTCGCTTTCGTCTCCCTTTTATCCTAATCTTGTTCTTGTGTCGCTGTTCCAGCTCTCGGCTCATTTCCTGTAACGATCGCCCACGCATTTGGACTTTCTAGCAAAGTTTGTATCTTGAATTTCCAGTTATTGAAATTTGATCCATCAAGTTTGCTAGACTCGTGGAGATATGATTCTAAACTATTATTCATATTGACTTATACCAGATCCAAACCTCTGAAAAAAAGCTTGTACCTTCACTATGCCACCACCGGGCAAGTCCGATCTGCTGCCACCGAACAGATCTGGAACTTCACTGCGCCACCACCGCGCAATATGCGTCCACCGGGCAAGTCCGATCTGCTGCCACCGAACAGATCTGGAACTTCACTGCGCCACCACCGAGCAATACGCCTCCACCGGGCAAGTCCGATCTGCTGCCACCGAACAAATCTGGGACTTCACTGCGCCACCACCGGACAAGTCCGCTCTGCTGCCACCGAGTAGATTAGGAACTTCAACACGCCACCACCGGGCTACTCCGATCTGCGTCCACCGAACAGATCCGCAAATTCAAAGTGCCACCACCGGGAAAGTCCGGTCTGCAAAGAAAAATTGCAGATTTTCAAAGAGAAAGAGGTTGGCTCCTTGGCACTCTTCAACAACTACAGATCTGCGCTAAACACAGAAAATAAAAATCGATGAAGTGCGCCGAAATTGGTGCGCTTAACAGCGACAGATCCACGCCAATTCAGTTACTTTTTCGCTAGCGCGCTTATCAGCCTCAATCCCACGCCAATGGGTGCATTTGTTCACTAAAAAATCACGCCAATCTGCTTCTGCACTCAAAGGTGCGCAATAATTCTAAGCTAACCCTTCCTTGCACTCAGAGATGATCAGTCATCTGAGATCTGTCTTCAGGTGTTACTGCAGTCCACCTGATACTCCACTACCACTACAGTTATCTAATCAATGATGCATCCTAAAAAAAAATAAGGTTGTCCCTACTCTGAGCTCTGATACCAAGATAAAATATAAACAGAATTGAAAAGAAGGAGATGTAGCTCACATGTGTGGCCTGCACCTGGAGACTACACTCACAAAACGAAGAGATCACTCTCGTACACTCAATTATCATCAATGAAGGATTACATCGTTTAAGTACAACTCCAGAAATCAGGAAGTTGCAACCACACTCCTAAATTCTAGGAACAAATCCTAAACTAAGGAGATACGTTACAACTATGTAACCATTTCTCCATTAATGCAAAATAATATTTAATTATTTTCAACTTAGAGGGGTCCAAAGGACATATTGAAGAAGGGGAGAATTATTGATGTATGAAGGTTTGCTACAAGAGATGAATCACTACATAATATTAGGATGGATTCCAAGATGGAAATGAAAAGGAAATAATTGAGAAAAAAAAGGGGCATGTGCATTTATAGCTGAAGCAACATGGGAAGCTTATTTGCAAGTTGAAAGTGAATAGTTTGGTGAAGATAAATAAAGTTACAACATCAATTAAGCAAGAATTGAATTGAAGAAGAAGAGAAGATATCCCAAGAGTGATTCAAAGTAATAATTGAAGTTGTCATGGCCTTCAGCCTAGCAAACTAGCAAGCCATGTAAGCTTATATGTGGCCATTGAGGCATTGTATTTAGATTTTTACATGAATGAATAGAAAAGTATAGGTTTCCACAATAAATCCTTGTGCATATGTATGGATGAGTGTATGTGATTATATTGTTGTGTTGTTTATATTTATATGGTTGTAAATTGCATTATATTATGTGGATGATTCATATTGTAGAGATGTTGAGGATGGACAATATCTACTCATATGGAGAATAATGTTCCTATGAATCACTTTCAATTTATGTGTGTGCGTGTGTAGAGATATCATTCAATGATGACATTGTTTCGAAGCTTGACAATTATGCAAAGAAGTCTATTAATGTGTTGAACCATGACTAAATTTTGTTATCTATGAGATTGAGGAGCATAATAGTTAATATTGAATATAGGTAATTGTTATATCCATAATTATCAACCCATTACACCTCTAAGGATCTCTTGTATATTTTATCTAAGACACCACAATATTATCCTTATTTGATGAGTTTTGAAGGAGGTCATGCCCCTCCTTTAGAAAAATGTAGGAACATTTGCCTCTTACTCTCCTTATAGCACGTGATTGTTTTATGCTATATCACTAACAACCCTAAACCACCCTTAAAAATCATTAGACAAAGGAAAGGTATGGTGTCTTAGTAGATAAATACAATATATTGTTAAAGGCTCAGAGGGGTTCATAATTAAGGCTATATTAGGTATGAGTGCATATGTTTTCCAAAGCATGGAATAGTATATGCGTAAAATAATTCTCCATATGAGAGAAGACATTTTCCTTAGTTTATGTATTAACCATTGACTGCAAGAAGTGGCATAAGTTGCAGGTGGCATCATCGTGAAGAGTGCATATAGATGTTTCTAAATATATAATTATACAATGAAACACAATGTATTCATCACCACCCTCTTTCTATGGATTAAGAAATGCCGAGTAGACACATTCATGTAGACCTGTGTTCTATGGTATCCATTCATTAATTATACATGAGAGGAGATGGTGAGGATGTCCAACTTCAATGGTTGCAATAATGAAGCCCATGATTATGTGTGGTTCTATCATACTGCCATAATTTGGGAAAGTCTACATTCCCAACTCAATGTAGAAGTCTGAATTCCATTGTGACATTTGTCTAATAGCACCTCCTTGTGCATCATGTATACATGAACAACACTAGGAATTGTGAATACCAAGTCAATAATTTAATTTTTACGTCGAGAGTCACATTCTACATCCCAGTGTGATGGTTATTTGTAATTTCGTACATGCTCAATGTGGAGTTGACACATGTCCATATATATATACAAATTACTGTCGACCTAAACAAAAATGAAAATAAACATATACATAAAAAAATAAAATAAATTAATACAACAATTACAATTCACTGTTGGATTAACTCGGTTTGTTCTGATCTTGCTAGAAGTGTTTTTCTCTAGTATTGTGATGATGGGATTTGTCAATATGGTGAGATTTAGGCTAGAATACCTGCATGTGACCAATCCTAGGGCTATTACCAGATCTAGAGAGTCATTGTCTTGTTACCATGGAATTTATTTTAGGGTTGGGCCTAGAAAATGTTGTTGCAACCTTTGGTAGGAAATTGAATATTCCCTCGACTTTCTTAGCAAAAATTGTACGAAATTGGGGATTCTCCATCTTTTCAACACTCGGGCTAAGATTGAATGATAATGTCTTCTCTTTCATGACATTCTCCATTAAAGAGTTGCTTCTAAGGTTGATTTCTTCATTGCACATCATGGCACCCCGGTCTAGCTGGTCATTCGTTATCTGTAGGCGAGAGCCATCATCCACCACCGAGATTGGGATCAAATGTTGCTAGGGCCAAAAAACAAATTGTTCTCCAAAAAACTACTATTACAATGACTAGAAATGAGCATGAATGAGATGATAGCTAGGATTTCCATCATAAATTTCTTCATAGTAAAGCTCCTTAGTAAAAATAACGAGACAAATTGGAAAAAAGATTGAAAGAAGAAAAACCTTTTGAAAGAAAAGAAGGTGGAAATACATGCGAAAATACCTACAAGTTTTTATTTTACATCTTTCTTTAATGTTATTTTTCTTTTTAAAATCCCCGTCAAATTTTTAATGTAAGCATTTTTATGTACTATATTAAATATAACTTGAATTTAATACCAGATTCATATATTATAATAATATTAATAATTAGGATATATAATATCATAAATTAGTAATCCATATATATTTTATACTAATATATTAGGATAAAGAGTTTAATATAATATTACATATAATATAATATAATTAATGCATGAATATTAAGTTCAACATTGTGGATTAATATGATATATTATATAGTAATGTGAGAGAGAAAGAGAGAGGGGGGAGAGAGAGAAGGAGAGGAGGGGAAGAGAGGGAGGGAGGGAGATAAACTCTTTCATCTTATGAATATTTTAATATTTCACTAAAATATGTGCATTGTTTTCAATGTTGATGCTGATTCCTAATCCTATTTCATTTGAGGGGGATGGAGGGAAGAAGAAAGGCATATAGAGATAAAGGTGGAGAGAGAGAGAGAGAGATTTACAAGGGAGAGATGGAGAAAGAGTGAGGGAGATAGAGAGAAGGAGAGAGACAGGGAAATTTTTAACGATGGAATTTTATTTTAATGTTTGGAAACCTTAGCGAATCTCAATAGTTCATAATATGGAATATGTAAAATGTTTAGCAATATTTTTGTAAAATTATTTAAATTTCTAATAAATTTATGCAATCTATATATAAAATTTTGGCAATTTTTACAGTAAAACAATTTTATACTATAAATTTTGGGCGAATTTTTTTTAGAAAGAATGAAAATTAGCAAATATTTTTTTTTGGAAAAAGCATGGAAAATTAGCCCAGTTGAGAATCTTAGCCCCTAAATTTTTCCCTCGAGAGAGATATGGAGAGAGAGAGTGTATGTTTGGGGGGAGGGGGAGGGTGGTGGGATACAAAAATGATGAAAGAGAAATGAAGGGAGATATAGATATAAATGGAGGGGGGAGAGACGGAAGAAGATAAAGATAAACAAAGGAGGGAGGAGAAAATATATATATATGCAGAGGGAGTGTGTGCGTTTGGGGGGTGAAATAGAGAGACAAAGAAGGAGAGATGGAGATATATAATATAAATATATATATATATATATTAAATATATATATATATAGTGGGGGGGGAGAGGAGGAAAGAAGAAAGACATAGAGGAGAAAGTGCATATAGAGAGAGGAAAGAAGAAATACATAGAGAGAGAACGGTGGATATAGAGAGAGGGAGTTACAAGGGAAAGATGCAGAAAGAGTGAGGGAGAGAGGAGAGTAGGAGGGAAGATAGAGGGAAGGAGAGAGATATGGAGAGAAGGGAAAGAGAGAGAGGGAGAGAAATGAAGAGGGAGAGAGAGAGAGATAAACATGGAGATAGAGTGTGTATGCTTGGGGTGTGAGATAGACAAAAAACGAAAGACGTAGGGAGATAGATATATATATGGAGGGGGTAGAGAGGGAAGAAGAGAGATACAAAGAGAGGGAACGAGAGATATATAGATATGGAGAGATAGAGAGAGAGAGAGAGAGAGAGAGAGAGCATGTGTTTTGGGGGTGAGATAGAGAAGGAGAGATGGAGGGAGATATAAATATAGATAGTGGGGGAGAGAGAGGGAAGGAGAAAGAGAGAGACGTAGAGAGGGAGGGAGGCAAACTCTTTCATCTTATGAATATTTTTTTTTCATTGAAATAGAAGCCTTGATTTCAATGTAGATGTTGATTTCTTATCCTATTTTATTGATTGTACATGATGCATTGATTTCAATTTAGTTGTTAATTTCTAATCCTATTTGATTTCTTACACTAGAAACATTGATATTTACTACAGTTGTTGATTTCTAATCCTATTTGAATGCTTGCACCAAATACATTGATTTCAATGTAGATGTTGATTTATATCCTATTTGATTGTTTGCACTAGATGCATTGATTTCAATGTAGATGTTGATTTCTAATCATATTAGATTGCTTGAACTAGATGCATTGATTTCAACAAAGAATTTGATTTTTTATTTGATGTAACTAGATGTATGATGTACATTAATTTCAACAAAGTAACTAGATTAATTGTGTGCATTGATTTCAATGTAAGTACAAAATAATTATTGACAACATGCATTGATTTTGTGTTATAGTAACTCAACCATAAATAAAATACGTGAATTTTCATGAAATGTTTGCTTCTTGAAACTATAAACTATTTGTAATTGACTACATTCTTATTATTTCCATTTCCCATCATCCATCATTGTTAGTCACTTTACCTTCAAACAAGGTAATAGAAAACAATTACCATTGAAAATTACTTGGGGTTTAACACTCCATAAGTCATAATGACTTACTTTGGAGAAAGCTACTATTAATATTGGAGAACAAGATAGACAATGTATGATATTTACTACATTAAAGCTCAAGTTAAAGATTTGAATGGTCTATGATTTCAACCCCTCTTTTCATATAATCGATGAGGAAAGATAACAAAACTAATAGGTGTGAAAATAAGAATAGTAGAAGAAAATAGTTTGAGATTGATCACAATGAAGACTTTGTAATTGACTATATTCTTATAATTCACATTTTCTATCATTCAACACTATTACATTATCACTTTAGATTCAATATAACAGTAAAGAAAGAGATAGCATCAATATAATTCACATTTTCTATCATTCAACACTATTACATTATCACTTTAGATTCAATATAACAGTAAAGAAAGAGATAGCATCAAAATTTTGTGGGATTGCACACAACTAAAACTAGCATAGATCCATCTTAACTCCAAATCTATCAAGAGTTGAGAGAGATCAAATATGTCGAGGTGTGAACTTTTCCTCAAGTTTTGCACTCAAAAAAAACGTTTTCACCTCGAGAGATTTGATCCCTCTCGACACTTGATAGATACGTTTAAGATGGATCTAGACTCGTAACTAAAAAAATTACTCATATGATATACAAAATAAAACCTTAATTCAACAACCAAATAATTAAAAAATTAAATGACGTCCATCCATTCTAATTATTAAAAATTAATTATAAAATGTCGTTAATAAATTAAACAAACATAAAATTAAACTTAAACATTCAAACCAAATGAACTAATTACCACCAAAGCAATATGATCACATAACATTTAATGAAATAATCTAAATTAAAAAACTAACATTCTATGACTTATTGATTACAAATTAATACAAATTACACATATATGTGTTCAATTAGAGATTCATGTTTTCGAGGAGTTGGTTCAATGTGAGGGAAGAATTGGTTTCCCTTTGGGGGGTGCTAGAGTACCTTTTGGTGGGAAATTGACAAGGTTTTTGTTGTTAGTGATGCGTTGACATTATCCAATGGATTCAGGGGCTAATGTTCTCGAGGTTCTCTTTCTGGTTAACTAGATGGAGACTACTAGGGCGTTTCTCGCTCTTTAGTTGACATCTCCTTCGAATACTTGTTTAGAGAGCAAAATCAGACTGTCGATTTTCTGTACAAGTGGGGCTTTTCCATCTTCCCTGGCTAATTTTTTTATGGACAGATCCACAACTTTGTTCGTGGTGAAGGTTTTTTCGAGGTGTAAACATGTTGGTCTGCAATGCTCTGTTTTGGTAACTATGTGAAAGTTGCTCTGTTTTGGTTTTCTATTCGCTTTTATATCTGGTTGGTTACCTGCTATTTTGCTGCTTTCTGCCATCTCTAAACTTTATTTTTTGTATTCTCAATTAGACTGTTTCAGAGGTATGTGATCACCCTAACATTCTAGGTTGCTTCTCATAACCCTGTTTCTGAGCTAATCGAATCATTGGATATTGATTTTGCTAAATAATCATCCAGCAAAAAACTATGTAAACATAAACACCTTTATTTATAATGAAGACGCTGTGTTTTTTTCCTATGTAAAAAATCATGTTTTGAGATCGAGTGCTCACTAGATCTTCTTGCATGTGCTTTTGGAGGGTGGGGAATGTCTTTCACACGATTAGAACACTTAAAACGGAGTTGTTTATAATGCAATTTTTTGGAGATTCCGGTGATGGAATCCGGTGGAAGAAATTGAGGTTAAATCTTGATTTGTTGCAGTTAAAATGGTTTTTTAACTGTATATTTGGATTCAGCATCCTGAAAAACCCCGGGACGTTTTGATTGTGCAGAAACTAGCTATCAAACTTGTGATTCCAATAAATTGCTGCTGGATTTTGAGTAGAAAAAACCACCGGAAAAGCTTCCAAAAAATCACATTATAGACAACTGCCACTTAAAAAGCTATGTTGTCCACCCATCCTCCTGATCTCTGGTGGCCAATCTGTAGGCCCGCATGCATGTGAGCTAAGGCAAATTTGGATGCACCCACATTTGTATATCGGGTTGAATAGTCATAGAGCGAAGTACAGTGATAATCAAATTGTTACATGTGTATGACGTAAATAAAGCCAAATGGAGGGGAGCAATTGTGTAGATAGCTAAAAGTACTTAGAATTTTGGTAAAAAAATTAAAAAAATTTGTAGAAGTTGTATTTGAATCATATTTTTATTTTTATGGCAGAAATAAATTCAGTACTATCAAAAGTTTGCAAGTCATAATTTTTACTTAAATTTACAGCAAACAATATCAAATTATTTTAAAATATAACCAAAATTTCCATAACTTTTCTAGCCAAAAAACAACCAACCCCACAAAATAGTGATTGCGATTTGGTGAATAAAGCCCTAAATCACACTCGCCAACATATATGGGCTGTATTTGAACGTCTAATGGGAAGCCGCGTGCACGGAATGATGACTCAACATCTACATATATTAGCTCTATTTGAACGTCTAATGGTAAGCCACGTGCACGGTGACTCAACATCTACATATATTATCTCTATTTGAACGTCTAATGGTAAGCCGCGTGCACGGAAGGATGACTCAACATCTACATATACTAGCTGTATTTGAACGTCTAATGGTAAGTCACGTGCACGGAACGATGAAGAAGTTTGCAGTTGAGTGAGTCTTTTGATTCCATTAAGAAATGAAATAAATTAGACTTTGACGAGCTGCATTTTTCTGAAATTGTCAACGTATTCTGTACCGCTGTTTCCAGCATCTTCATTTACTAAAAGCCAAATGCTATCGCACGTGGATGATTAAAAAAGGGCCCCGGGGGCCGGTGCCCCATCAATCTGCCAAGTAACTTCCAGTTGCGTCCAAGTTCGGGAGACTGGACGCGTAAACGAAGTAACCACTGGTGTGCGTGGTACCTGACGACATTAATTGAGCAAGTTCCATGCTCGATCCCAAATAGGCCTATTTAAATGGCCCCTCGTCTCGACTCTGAACATCATCAGAATTATCTTTTATCCTTTTTTTTAATGGTGGATGTCCTCATGGCGAGATCTCTTCTCCATCTTAAGGTTGCGGCCGCCGGTGCTCTTTCTCGATTTGGGGGGCATGGATATGATCTGGGTTCAAATCTCGGCATTCAGGCTATGTAAGCTCTACCTACTCCGACACCATATTAGATCTCCACACTTTTAAAATCAGGGGTTTATATTGGGAATGAAAACTAATTTCTGTTTTGCTTGATGTTCCCTTGCAGGCGAGGATACAGCTCAGTAGCGTTGAGGGCAGAAAGTAGAGGATTAATTCGACCAGAGCCAAAACAAAGCGTTGATAAGAAGAGGTCTTGGATGCCTGATCCTGTAACGGGTTACTATATCCCGGAAGATCACTTTGGTGAGGCCGATATAGCGGAACAGAGAGAAAACAATCTGAGGGTCCATTCAACTAATTCGGGCAGACTACCAAATTAACGCTGCTCGATGCAATTTGAGATATAAAGCTCTCAAGACTCGCATGTCCAGCAGACGCTATTGGTAGGAAATAATGTACTCTGGATGAATTCACATATCAATCGTATCATTGCTTAGCGACAGTATTGATTTTACCTATTATCAATCAAGGAAGTAGGAAGTGCTGTCGAATTTCTGAGTTTGTTGGTGTTTGATGATAGAATGCTTTGTTTGTATGACCATATTACACTTAACCAATAAAAATTCTCATAAAAATCAATCCATCTTGGTTTCCCAATAAGTTGCCAACTGGCCTCCTTGACTCCTGGAATCCTGAAATCAAGAGCTAGTCCTGAATACAAGCACGATATTGATGAATTCTCAAGCCTACTACAATTGAGTAAATTTTTCTCAATCCATTGGACGCTACAAAGTTCGATGATGAAATGAGAGATTTACATTACATTCTTATGTTGGTCGCAGGACTTTCTATTTTTTCATGATAATTTAAAATTTTAGACACATCTGGGTTATAAAAACAAATTTACTTAGATTTATTTTTCTTTCTAAAGGTTTTTGCTACAGAGTAAATGGTAACGCTTTTTGGAAAATGGTTGGCTCAAATTTAATTCTCTTGGTGTGAGAGGCCACTTTAATATATACTTAGTGATATTACTCCAATTAACCTATATCAGTATATTTAAAAAAAAACCTCTCATTTAAATTGTAATAAATCAATTGGTACGGATGATATGGACAAATTACAGAGAAAATTCATGTATAAAATAATTTTCTTAATTGATTATTTAAGATCAATATTAATTTGTATGGGATATTTTTACCATTTGTGAATCGCCAAAGAAAATGTCGTCAAATATCTTATTTGAAGTTGTTTGAAATTAAATTGCTTTGTTTTGTAATATCATATTACACTTTAAGCAATTGGTTTAACCTTACATTATGCTTCCTTACAGAGACCTATTAGGTATGGTTTTCCTATAAAACAAGGGAGCCACTGCCGTGGCGGTAGTCCCTGCCGGGGCCGGGGTCTGCTACAACAATACAATACAAACAACTTAGACCTCGTGAATTTTGTAGCGCCACTGACTCCTACTAACGCTGTAAGAACACCAGGTCTGAAAGCTCCACTCACACTTCTTAACAACTGCAGCCGGGTTTCTGTAATGCCTTGTTCTTTCATTTCCTGTACCAAAGCAAAATTTTGTTATCCACATTCTCTAGAAGCTGTCATTATTAATGTACCATCCTGAAATTTACAATTGAATTAAATACAACTAAACTAAACATCCTTATTCAAACACTACTCTCTCTTACATATATGAAGAGTCAAAAGCTCTATCCATGAAAATTCAAATTTTAAATTTAAACTAATGACAGAGCCCTACGGCTATGGAGGAAATTTGAAGGGCAAATTATTGGGCAATCAAAAAAGAATTATTTATTGCCGAGGCCGGGGTCTGCTACAACAACACAATACAAACAACTTAGACCTCGTGAATTTTGTAGCGCCACTGACTCCTACTAACGCTGTAAGAACACCAGGTCTGAAAGCTCCACTCACACTTCTTAACAACTGCAGCCGGGTTTCTGTAATGCCTTGTTCTTTCATTTCCTGTACCAAAGCAAGATTTTGTTATCCACATTCTCTAGAAGCTGTCATTATTAATGTACCATCCTGAAATTTACAATTGAATTAAATACAACTAAACTAAACATCCTTATTCAAACACTACTCTCTCTTATATATATGAAGAGTCAAAAGCTCTATCCATGAAAATTCAAATTTTAAATTTAAACTAATGACAGAGCCCTACGGCTATGGAGGAAATTTGAAGGGCAAATTATTGGGCAATCAAAAAAAAATTATTTAGCTATATTCTTTGTTAAAATAATAAAAAACCAGGAGTTACAGAAATTGTCAAATTTGCCGTATGTTTCAGATTTGAAATTTCTACCGTGTTTCTATGAAATTTGATAAGTGTTTTAGATTTGAAATTTTTACTATGCCTTTAGGCTTTTATGAAATTTGATAGGTGTTTCAGATTTAAAATTCGTACCCAATTTAATAAAGGTTTCATATTTGAAATTCTTACCTTTGTCAAATTTAACCAGTATTTCATATTTGGAATTCCTACGTGCTTATCTTAGCCATTAAACCACATTACGTTTAAATTACAGTACATACCGCAGGCATGTCGACATAGTAACTAATATCGTCGAAGGCTATAGAGAGAGGTTCAAACGGAAGAACCATGCCCTTCTTAGCCTTTCCCGAGTTAGCAGCAGCCGTTGCCCCTAATCTATCCGATAAAGATCCCGCAGATGATACACTACTTCTCCTCATAATTTCACCGGCACGAGCTGCAGCCCATTGCACAAACAGTTAATGAATAATCATTGCAGAATAAACAGCTTTCGAAATAAATTTAATATATTCATATCCTTACCCTCAGATGCGGATTCTTCAATGGACTTCCCTTTAGATACAGCACGAGAGCTCAATTCAACCTCCATAGTTTCTCCTGTCCTGTTTGCATGCTTCTCCCGTAAAGCCTCTTCAGACACCACCGCCTGGGCTTTCCCAAGAGCTGCATGAAATCCGATCAATTCAGTAAGAAAATCGGCAATGTCGCCATCATTCTAAATTGTTCCAAGATATATTTGCCAAAAGCATAAGGAAACTGTCTCACGTTTCAGGTAGGCTAGGGCCGCAGTGAAGCATATGTTGAAGAGGACCGAGTAGCCCAGCAGAGCTGCAACACCAATCCAATACCAGTATCCGTGTGGAAATATGCCGCGCGAGGTTAGAATATATACACCTAAGGTCTCATTGCTCAAGCTGGTAGGCTGCAATTTCACACACAAGTTCTTAGTGATTTGAATCATTTTCTAATGAATCCATCTTCGGATAAGATTGAATTTTTTAACAAATCACCTTGTTCCAACTGTGACCTAAGAACTCGTTCACAGAAATGGCATTCTGTCCATACATGAGGGGAGATATCCAGTAACCCCATATCCACCAGCTTTTGATGTCATCTGTTAAAAATTCAATAACGATAAGGCATTACTATGTGTGATAGGTTGATATGTTAAAGTTTTATTGTAATTAATTTAGACAATAGACACCAGACTATATATATCTTAATATAGCCTAAACTAGAGAAAATGTTTAACAGCCAAAAAATATACATATATTCTGAAGAAGAGAGAAGTCCATAAAGATACTAACCTTTACCACCGAGCATCCTCCGAGAGCAAGAGCGCTGCATAAACCACAGATGTGGACTGACTCCAGGCCGCAAGCTCAGTCTGTGTGATATTAGAAAAACTAGGACCGACCGACCCATGAAAGGAGAGAGTACATTAACAGGTCAGGAGAAGGATAAGAGCATAAGAGTTCAGCAATTATTCAGGGACGAAAGCTTGAGGCCGAGAGAAATCCAGAGACTACAACGAAGAAGAAAGAGATTTCATGACCCGTTAACAGAAATGACAGGCTAACCTGGGTATCAAGGGCCGAAAGCTATACCAGAGACATACAGGAAATGAACAGAGATTCCGGGACGGAGAGCCAAATTTGCAGACGATATTCCCCCGCGCAGGGGCACGCAGAGAAGTAAGAAGGTCTAAAACTCGCACGGTGCAGTGAGAAGTGACTAAATAAGGGATGATTTACCTGTGGTAAATGCACGTCGTTGAGGCGGAACGACAAGCAACATGCAAGCATGAGGTCCTAATGTAGGACAGGTGGAGTACGCTGGAACGTGGCGGATTGTGGTGGAGCTCGGCATGCGATTGAGGATTGCGGGTGCAGGCACGGTCGGAGGCACTGGTTGGAAAAACATATTTATTGATGATCAAGGGAAATACCTTACGGAAAATAAAGTGATACCGCCATACCCTTGCTCGCTCTCACATCTTTTTGAAAAACTTATGATAAAACAATTTGTCGTCACTGAAATAGCATCGGGGTACGTGAGGCCGGCAATAAGACCTCCAAACAAAAACTTTGGTTAAAAATTTTTTGCGAGGAAACTGCGCAGCGTAAACTTTGGTTAACGACTCAATAACCGGTACAAATTTGTGGTCAACGCATCAACTAATAGCCAGTTGACTGCGTATCGAACGCTAATAGTCCCAGGCAGGGACTAATAATATAAATAGAAAAACCATTCGATTAAAATTCGTTATAAATCTATTGCTTCCTCTGAGTAAAGCAGAGGGAATATAGATCTTTAAACTTAATATGCCAAAGTGATCACATTAAATACTCCATTTATTCTGTCACTTCGACTTCATTACGAAGGCATATATTCAATGAAACATTGAGGCCTAATTACGAGGCTCTTTGCCAGAGATTTTCGGAGTTGTATGGAAAGGTTCTATGTAATTAGGAGGCATTTTGCGATACATTTGCCCAGTTGTATGGCAAGGTTTTATGTGATGATAGAAGGCAAAGCTCTGGTAACGAAATTATAAATTATTTATTTTAATTTAATTTGGTATTTGGAAAAGGTAAAGTGTTCAAATGTATGTTTTCCACATTATCTTAATGAGAAACTATGCATTATGATTGTTTTAATAAGAAATTATGTATTACGATGGCTTTAATCTATGGGCTTAACTCAGTGGTATGGAAAGGTTTTATGGAATTATGAGGCCCTTTGCGATACATTTGCCTAGTTGCATGGCAAGGTTTTATGTGATAATGGAAGGCAAAGCTTTTGTCACGAAATTATAAAGCATTTATTTTAATTTAATTTGGTATTTGGAAAAGATAAAGTATTTAAATCCACTGTATGTATGTTTTCCACGTTATCTTAATAAAAAACTATGCAGTATGATTGCTTTAATAAGAAACTATGCATTATGATTGCTTTAATCTATGGGATTAACATGTGCAACTAGTCTAGCATATTACTTCAAATTAATAAAAAAGTTAGATGCATACGAGCAACACCCCTTTTTAAGGAAGGTAAAATACCAGAGGTAAATGAGCTAAATCAAATAAAATATGTTTTTAAATTAAAATTGATTTAATAAAAGTTTAGTAAAATAAAGATAACTCATTAATTAAGTTATAAGGATATAATATTTTGATTTTGGTTTATTTTTCTACATTTTTTTTAAATGTATAGGGATCTAGTCACGGAGATTGATTACATACATTATACTTTGTAATGACCTATATGATAAGATGCAAATTTGGTCTCTTTTGTCTTGTCATGTTGGTTTTTCACTGAGGATATTTTTGGTATGCACATCCCTTATCAAACAATGGTGTCTTAAAGGAATTGATTGTAACACCCTCCTCCTAGGTTTACCCAAAGTAACCATGCCAACCGGGGTAAACATGACACGGGAGGCTACTATGATCATATTCGACCTCCTATGTGACTTTAAGGAAGTGGAATCAACAGAACATCACATACAGTCATCCAACCTCATCAACAAAACCCTCAGGAGACAAGTCAGTCACTGTGATAGTCTGTCCCTGGGTCCCACTATTGTTTTAGACCTTTTAGCCCATAGTCGCTCTCATGCTATGGGAAAGGGAGTGACTAGAAACCCAAAGTCACTCTCATACGCTTGCATGCCAACGACTGTGGACCAAAGTTTCCAGTTTTACGCCAGCGGCCCTAGGATTTAAGCCACTTTTTCAAGCCCAGAGCCTAGCCACTACCCAAAGTGGAATGAAAGCTTGAAATTAAGAAATGTGCAGGGAAAGAATGAAGAAAAACAATAAACTCAACAAGAACTTAACTAGACCCCTACTACCCATGACATGTGTTTCGTCAAACATATCAACAACATGTAATCTATAGGTGTAAACAATAGAATTAAGTGTAGGGATCTTGTACTTATCTGAGAAACACTATGAACCATTGTTTCCTCATGCCACTTGTTGCATTATCATCTATTAGGTCATAGACACATTACCCATTCATGTACAAATAAAAACATGTTGAGAGCCCTACATAACTGCTGTCACAAAATGTACATATAACCAACATAATAGGAATAGAAAGACCATAACATATAAGCCATCAAAATTCCTATATAGATCGACAATTTTTCTCATGAAAATCAAGGGAATGAATTTATCTTTAAGGAATGCAATAAACCAACCGAAGATGGGACTACCACGTTCCACCTGACCATAGAATGGCTAAGCCAAATATTTCTTCATCCATTCACCCCCGTGCCATAGTCCAAGCATGAATGTGGGATCTGTGCCATATTCCAAAGGCCATCCACCACAACCCATCAAACAGTGATTCCACCTCACGGTCGGACATCACAAAACCATCATCAGGTTGGTCTCCATCCAAGCCTTCCAAGGCTTTCAAAATATTTGTCCAACCAATGCTTCCAAGACTAATAACTCAACCCACCAAGGGCTTCTAGAGCGTTTGTCAAACCAAGGCTTCTAGGAATAATAACTCAACCCAAGCTGTTACAGGGTTTCCAGAGTGTTTGTTCAACTAGGGCTGCAAGGACAAATAACTCAACCCAAGCTAAGGAAACATGAGAACCAACCAAAAACAAACAATGAAAGTAAACCCACAATCACCATGGCTATCCAGGAAATGGGAGGGTTAGGAAATCCACTGTTAATCCAAACAATCTTCCATGCCAATGACAGATCATGACTAGGAATCCACATGCATATCCCATGCATGCCAAAACTAGTGAAGACGTCATACATGCAACTCGGTACCTGCAAGAAAATCTGATGTAGTTGTTAATGTTGATGCCTTCTTGTACTTTCCTACTCTTCCTTTGCCTTCTTTCTCCAAGAATCCAAGTATGCCACACCCTTCAAGAGTGCTCCAAGAAAACTCTAAGTATCCAAGAGTATGAGAGACAGAGGGAGAGAGAATAATGAGAGAGTTCCAACGCTGAACTAACAAAAGGTTACAAACTGATCCACATAAGCCTTTTTATGGATGAGGCCTCTATTTTCTTCATTTTCCATTATTTTCCTTCATTTTCCTCCTCATGTGTAACCTGTGACCTTTCACCTCTTTTTTCTCCTAATTTTCATTATTTTCATAAATAAATGTGCCAAAAAATGTCTTTTTGCCTTTTAATGCCTTAGCCATTGCCTTTTCCATTTTCCTTAGCCATAAACAACGAAATGAACACCCCCTAAAATGTTTTGCCCAACATTCAACTTGGAATAAGTGTCCCATCGGTCATGCTTATTGTTTTTTAACTTTTATTACATGGAATTTTCACCACGACTGTTACAAAACCCTCCCCCTTGGGGGACATTGTCCTTAGTGTTCAATCGCACATATACCTCAACAACTGGTTAAAAGAAGACATACTGCTCATGGAGCTTTACAACATAGCTCGATGTTGTACTTACAATGAAATATCTTCTCAAGAGAAAAACATCATGACAACATGACAACATACCCCATAGTGGAGCTTTATAACACAACTCATTACGGTATTTACAATGATCATCCTACTATGTGCCAACTCATATGTATTAGACACACATGGGCAGCCAGAACAATATGAAATATAATCAGGAGA
>APFE030516144.1:0-46499 GCA_000404065.3 Pinus taeda
CCACATTGGGTTTCCACCTTATATCTAGTGTTCCTTGGTGTGATTATCTATTTTTCTTGTTCTTGCTCATTATTATATGGTACTGACATACAAACTAATGATCAATATCTAAAGAATAAATTAAAGTATAAATCTGGAAGATATATTGAAAAGAAATTGATAATACTTATTCACCCCCCCTCTTAGTATTATTTCCAACAATTGGTATGAGAGCAGGTCCTTCTAGAGAAGCTTGATCGCTTGAAGGAATTTCTATCATTATTTCCAACAATTGGTATCAGAGTAGGTCCTTCTAGAGAAGCTTGATTGCTTGAAGGAAGTTCTATCAATCAGGCCACCGATTTTTGATGGGACAAACTTCGTATATTGGAAGGTAAGAGTTACTGCCTATCTTCAATCTCTTGGTACAGAAGTCTGGGATATCGTAGACACAGGGTATGCTTTTCCATCAGCAACTCCTACAGATCCGGCTGAGAAGAAGAAATATGAAACAAATGCAAAGGAAGTCAATACTCTTCTAGGATGTCTATCTCAATCATAATTCATGAAGGTTATGCAGTTTAAATCTGCAAAGGAAATATGGGACAAGATTGTTTTGAGCTATGAAGGAGATGATCAGGTAAAACGAGCAAAACTTAAAACCCTCAAGGCTTCAGGCAAAGGAAAGTACTGTGAATCAGGACACGTGTCAGAAGAAGAAGAAGAATCAAATTTTGTCAGAAATCTTCAACGAGGTACTAGAAGATTCAGAGTTAAGTTACCTTTCAAATGTTTTGCTTGTGGAAGAGTAGGTCACTATGCTCAACAAGAAGGAATAGACTTTGAAGAAACTTTTGCTCCCGTTGCTAGACTTGAGGCCATCCGAATGTTCCTCGCTCTCTCAAGCTTTCAGCAGTTAAAAGTATTTCAAATGGACGTGAAATCAACCTTTCTGAGTGGAGACTAAGAAGAAGAAGTGTACATTTAGCAACCAGATGGTTTCATTCTTGGGAATGATCCAAATCTTGTTTGCATACTAAAAAAGGCTCTCTATGGTCTTAAACAGGCTCCAAGGGCTTGGTACTATTGTTTGGACAAATATCTTCATCAACAAGGATTCTCAAAAGGATCAGCAGATATCAATCTTTATATAAAAATTGAAAATGACAAATTGCTAATACTTGTTGTGTATGTAGATGACATTATCTTTGGGAGCAATGAAGAAGCTATGAGTCAAAGCTTTGCCTTGGTGATGCAAAAAGAATTCGAAATGTCTTTGCTTGGAGAACTAACATACTTTCTTGGATTGCAAATCCAACAGAATGAAGGTGGTATCTTCTTATCTCAAACCAAGTACCTCAAGCAGATTTTGAAGAAATATGGCATGGAAGGTGCGAAACCAGTATGTACCCCCATGGTTACAGGATGCAGTCTTAGTGCAAATGATGAATCAGCAGTCATACATCAGCCAACCTATAGATCCATGATTGGAAGTCTACTTTATTTGTCAGGTACCCGACCAGACATCATGCATGCAGTGGGAATAGTTGGAAGATTTCAGGCAAATCCAAAGGAAACTCACCTTCAAGCAGTGAAGAGAATTTTCAAATATCTTCAAGGGACTCAAAAACTATGGCTTATGGTATCCTAGAGATACAGATCTCACACTTCATGCTTATACAGATGCAGATTGGGCCAGAAGCGTGGATGACAGAAAGAGCACAAGTGGTGGATCATTCTTTATGGGCTCCAGATTAGTGTCCTGGTTCAGCAAGAAACAGAGTTCAATTGCCTTATCTACAGCTGAAGCAGAATATGTGGCAGCTGCATCTTGCTGCACTCAAGTCCTTTGGATGATGCAGACATTGCAGGATTTTCAAATCACTTGTACACCACCTATCCCCAGCTTATGTGATAATACAAGTGCAATCAGAATTTCAAAAAATATTGTCATGCATTCAAAAACCAAGCACATACCAATCAAGTATCATTTTCTCCGGGAACAAGTGCTTGAACAGAAAGTCAAATTGGAGTATGTTCCTTCTAAGGAACAAGTTGCTAACATTTTCACCAAACCACTTCCCAGGGAAACTTTTGAATATCTCAGACAAAAGCTGGGAGTTGTTGATGTATCATCTTGCTGTTAAATCTTATCAGTTTCAGAGAAAATGGGTGTACGCGTGTTGGATAAAGGGTATCCGCGTACATACGCTGGTTCTTACAGAGAAAGTCGCGTATATGGAGGCTTGATGGATATCAGAAGGAGCAGGCTATGGTTGAAGATATTCTGATGTGGGTCTGACAGAGACCATCCGGCACAGGTTCAGGGGGAGCAGATAATCTTCTAATAGTGCATTGTTGACATTATTTTAGAAGATTTTTGTCCGAATTCATAGCTGTTGTTGATTTCAGGTGGAACAAAGGCAGAGGGCGAACAGAAGGAAATCTTGGTTGCTGATCTGAATGATGATTGACAGTTGCTGCTACTATCAGTTGTTGATGACTTTTATAAGTCATGTTTTTAGATATTCGTCTCTATGTCATGTATCTCTTTCTTATATGATGTCAAGGTCATGTAACGGCCTATATTGGTTTCCCCACTATGCCTGGGATGATGAAGTAATGTATTTGGTCATCATATGTAAATTTCTAATGTATTCCACTCAGTTGGATGGATGATCCCCACTTGGCTGGGTGATGGATGTATGTACTAAGTCTTTTGGTGATAGGAAGGTCTTGTATTGTTGCATAAGTCTTGGTTCTTCTTAAAGAACATCTTTTTTGCAGATCTTGCCTACAGTCAGGGGGAGCATGGTCAGCACAGTAGGACAGAGATTTCAGCATGTACTCAGGGGGAGCACAACCCTTTTCCCTTGATGACAAAGGGGGATAATGATCTTGGTGGATCTTGGTGTTGCCATCAAGTCCAAAGGGGGAGATTGTTGGCATTATGGCACATGTTTGAAGCTATGGCACAGGTGTTGTCCTGGATGGAAACCTTCTTTGGTATCAGATCTCAGTTCAGGCACTCAGAAAATAGAAAAAGACATATACGCAGGTTCATCTAGATGAAGGAGCGTATACACGCGGGTTATACTTTACAAAAGTGCGTATATGTTGGGGATCATTCTTTTGGTCCATGGCAGTTAGATCTTGGAACTTGAGACTATGCTTTGGACCATGACGTCTCGTCAGATGTGTTGATCCCTAGTTTTGGGTTCATGGTATTGAAATATTATGGTTTTGGACCATGGTATTGTGGATGGCCTAAGGCTATAAAAGAGGAAGGAGATATTGTGACAAATAACCATCTCAATGATTATTGAAGATCTGATAAAGTGCTAGAGCTGGTATATTGGGTGGTGATAAAGATCTCGATCTGAAGGAAGGAGGAACCTTAGCGCCAAAGGAAGGATAAGTTCTATTCACGGGTCATAATCTTTAAGCTTGGATGATAGTATCTTTGTATGATTTTGATCTACTAGATGTGGCGCTTGTCTGATCTATAAGTCTGATAATCTGAGTTAATTAGTGATTGAATATCTGGAAGAGTGTGTTGTCTTTTATAGATCTGCACACAGGTTCAGTAAAGCAAGGGCGCGTATACACGCAATTTAGGTGAAGTAAAGGCGCGTATATGCAGGTTGTTCCATACGCAGATGCGTATGCACACAAGTTGCAGACTGTTGAAATTGCGTATATGCTTTAAGTTGTGATCTAGTTGTTTCTGCTTATTGCTGCTGTGTTCTGGGTTCTGTTGTGTGGTTTCTGGTACTGTGTTTGGGTATAGCTGGAAGAGGAGTATCAACTTAACTTCAGATCTAGTTGGTGAAAAGGAGTTTGGTTGATGAAGATTTTCTTGATAACTATTTGATGTTCATGGATCCAGTCTGAAAATTGATGAAACGTGGTCCCTGGAAGAAAGAGAAGGTTGTAGCCTTCTATAGGCCAGAACCTACGTACTAGTATCTTGGCTAGTGCAAGAGCTAAGGGGGTTGTAGCTCCCTTCCAGGAGAGCTGGAAAACAAGAGAGAGTTGTAGCTCTCTGCAGGTTGCAGCCTACGTATTGGTAAAGGACTGCACCAGTACATTGTAAATAGAAGTTTCTAATTTAAGGAAAGATAGAGACAAATTGCAGCAGGTGGCTTTCACCCACATTGGGTTTCCACCTTATATCTGGTGTTCTTGTGTGTGATTGTCTTTCTGCTCTATTTTACTATCTCTGGTTACTGGTTATTTGATGTTGCATCTCAGATTAACAAACATCATCTAAAGTTCAAGTAAATTAAAAGTTTGCTCTGTGTACGCTGGTTTACTTCTGAATAGTTGTGTATATACGCGGGTTGAATTGACTAAAGTAGTGTATACAATTTGTTTTTTAAAAAGGATTATTTGACTTGATAATACTGATTCACCCCCCCTCTCAGTATTATTTTCAACAAAAATTACTGCTGAGATGGATAGAGTACAATTGAGGCTTCATATTAAAAACTACACCCATCTCTATGAACAAGCGACCAAAACTATAGCTACTTATGGTCAACTACATAGCGGTTTGGATCCCTGATACAAAGACATGGGATACCTTCTGTGGGTTGATTAGGAGAAATCAAAGGTAAGGATGTCATTATCTGAGAAACTAAGCAGTACATTGAGAAAATTAGACAAGCAACAAGAAAGGAAGGCTTGGACATCACCAAAGACATTATCCTATAACATACAATTGCACCAACTAAAGTTCATATGAAGTTATCATGGTTATGGAATAGTGTATAATCTAGCTCCAAATCTATACTTGGAGAAGAATTGGAGGTAAAGATGTGATACATTATAGAGCTTCCTGTCTGAGTCAAACTCATCACAACAAAATTCAGATCTTGACACTCATATATCACCAATCAACTCCATATTGAAGTTACTGATTTGTCTCTTTCTTCTATGTGAAGATATTTTGTCTTATTATAATTTTGTCTTCTGTAGCCACCATTGTATATGTGATTTTACTTTTTTGAACAATAATTCCAATGCAATGAAGTCCAAGGGACACGTGGAATATGAACAAACACATGCGGAATGTAAAGGGTCATGAATAGAATATGAAGAGTCATATGGAAGCCCATAGGTCATAGAAGTTGAAGAGTCATGAGGAAATCAAATCATTGGTTTTTGTTATAAATAGGTCCTCATAACTCATGGAAGGGGCTTGGATCTTTAGAGACTTGGCCTTGGATTCTCTTGTTGTGTATAATGGAGGAGATGATTCTTTGGAGAAGCAATTTGTAGCTTCATATTCCACTGTTAGTGCTAGTGTTTCATCTATGTAACGATGTACTTGGAATATTTCATTAATTGTCAAAGGCTCCTTGAGTCATCACTCTTTCATGCATGTATCATGGATGTAGTAATATTTCTCTTTATATGTTTGTGATATATGTTGATGTAATACATATTAAATATAATGAATTATTTCATTTATTTGGATATGGATCTTGTTGAATGGGTGTTGTTATGCTTTCATGGTTATTATTCATCTTGTGAACTAATTTGTAGGTTGATAAACAAGTTATTCTTATTTTCTCGTGTATCTATTAGGATAGCACTATTGTTTCCCTATTAGAGGCTCGTCTCTCTCTTGTTCGTGGAAGTTCCTTTTACAATCTACATTTGATGTCACACAAATCTTACATACTTGTTACCCCAAACTCATGTTATGATCTATTGTGTATGTCTTGTGGCAAAAGCATAGCTCTAAATCACTTGCATTAGTTTCGGGACCATATAACCAAATGGGACACTTATACCAAACTTTGTGAGGTCTAATTGGGACTTCACATCAGGGAGATCCCCTATATGTTGGAAACACCCAAGACTGTTAACATTCTCACGCTAGAAGGAGGGCCAGATAACATGCTGAGCCCATAAGTCTATTTGGATCTATTATCTAAAATGGCTTCATCCCAGATCATAATCCTAAGGTGTTTTTCAGAAGCTTTGGATTTTTCAATCCCCGCGGAATTCTTACATAACTTGTCACATCAAAAGTTTGATGGCAAGGGTAAAATAATCATTCTTGATTACATGATTGAATTTGTTAAATTCTACTTTAAGAGAAGATTTTATTCTAAAGACATTCTTGCTAGGTTGTTTACCCTTACATTGGATGTTTGTGCCAAGTAGTGGTGTTATTTATTACCTGTTGCCTCTATCTTTTATTTCAAACAATTGGTTAAAGAGCTTCATTATGTTATTGAAAAATTTGAATATCAAGTTGTTCTTAATGAAATCAATAAACTCAAGATGGAATCAAATTATTCTCTTGATCAATTTATAGATAGATTCCTTCATCTTTTCTATGATTTTCGAGATGAAGATGTCGATTGGGAATTCTTGGATGAGAAATTCTAATTCCTGGTTAGAATTTGAAGAAAATCTCTAAAATCAAATCCAATTTTCATTCCTGTTTAAGAAAGACTCCCATATATTGAGGAGGAATCTCATACCTCTTTCATTCCTTGTCCTCCATTTGATGTTTCAAGTGTCGAGCCCTTACAGGTTGAAAAACCAGGAAGTCAAATTCATGAATCTCATTCGGAAACCACTTCCAATGTTGAGGAATCTTTTGATGAGGAATTAGTGTTTCTCTTTTCTATTTCTCTATATGGTGATTCCTTTGTTTATCACATAGTCTTGATAATAAACTTTTCAATTATAAACTCACTAATCAAGTTGAATCGTTGGTAAAAAATTGTCTAGATTATATTGTTTCTCTTTAATCACATGATGATGCTTGTCCAAGTTTAATGAATGAAAATTTATTTTCGCAAGAAGATTTAGGTTTGAAAAATTTTCAAATAGAGTTTTATCTCATCATTTAGGAATTTATTTCAATTATATCTCTTTCCCCTCGAGAATATGACATGTTGATCATCAAAGGTTTTTGCTGCAATCTTAAAAATCTATTAGATGAAAATCAAGTATTCCCTGAATCTTGTGATTTGAATATCTCTTGTTTGGCTTATGATGAGTGTATCGATGATCAATATTATTCAAAAAGGAAGTTGATTGTGCTTTCCCATCCCAAGTTTCATCCTTTAAAGTTAAGAGTCTTATCTAGAGGATGGGGCACTTCAGCCTATGCTGATGGTTATGTCAGGTTTCCGCTATCCTGGTATTACTTTTGAATATATTCATCTCCAGGTTTTCTCACGCAACTCTATTATCAGTATTATCTCATGGGATTTTTTGTTCACTCTTGTGGTATTTCTTGTTTATTCATGTTAAATTCTCTTCCCTTCAAAGTAATAGGTTTGATCATACTATGGGAATGTAACCAATGAATCCTTCCCCATGCAAATTTTTGATCGAGAATTCAGAAACCAAGAGTTACCTTAATGATATTCAAATCTTGTAGTCTGACTTCTTTCCTTCATCCATTGAAGAACTTGACCCACACAGCAACACAAAACATTGCAAATTTGTATGTGATTCGTAGGCAGATATTGATATTGCATATGATGTAGATATGTTTATGGTTAGCTTACATTTGCATGATTTTTCAAGCGGTTGTTTTTATGACCCTGTTGCAGATTGGTTAGAAGAGTCTTACCTGTCCAATTTTATGACTCACAATATGTCTCTTCATGCATTCAATCAAGTTTTATATGGATGTGATCTAAAGAAGTGTTGTTGTGGTCTCTTTTGTCATGTAGAGCAGGCAAGAATTTCTCACTATTGTGTTTGCACTATATGCTTTCATGTCCCTATACCAATGTTTTGATTATTAATCTTTTTGGTGGTACTTTATGTCATGTTAGTCATACATGATCATATCTTTTGACTCAAACTTTGGGAGTATATTTTATGGTTGCACTGGAGATCTCATTTTACTTAGCCTCGATCTTTTGAGCTCTTAGATTAGGTTAGGTTAGGTTGCATATAGTTACCTTGCATTGCATTGTTTCCTTTTTCCCTTGCCTTAGTGTCTCGTTGATTTCAATAAGACTGCATGGAAGTTGGTTATGAGCTTCAAGATGATGTGGCTAATTTTTTGGAAAAGACAAATTGTAGTAATATGTAGCCCATGGCTAACCTATTGACCCTCTTTGATTTTTTCTTTAAATATTTTAAAAGTAGATGATATTTTGGATGGAAAATACAATCTTTCTAGCTATAAAAACTTAAGAATAATATTTAAACCCACATATATTTAGCATCTTTGATTCTAGACTCGGTTCTGATTATTGAATGGTATTTTTACTGCCTATCCATTCGAGTAGATAAAGGTAAGGAGAAACCTATTTCGATCAAACCATCATTAAATGTTAATAATGCTTCTTTAAAGGAGCAATCTCTCTTGCTCTCATTAATTCGAGATCCCTCTTCTGCCCTAGCAAAATAATATGTTCCTAATCACATTTACATATATAAACCTAAAATAAAGGTTGAAAGAAGAGAGGCTTCTTGCGCAAAGAGGTTAAGAAATCGACTTTGTTGGGGTACTATTGAGGCTTGCTGGTAATGAAGAAATGCTTGTGTTCGTAAAGTGACTCCGTCGGGGTATTTCCCAGGCCTGCTAGAAGTAGAGAAACACCACAGAAACACTAGAGATGAAAAATAATACTCTGATTATCTTTAACTCATGATTATATAATACCCTTATCTTGGATTAAACCTATTGTGATATGGTAAGATTTGTGTTATACTACATCAAGTAAAGGAATGGGATAGACTATATCTTTAACCAGGTGGAATGGGGAAGTTGAGGTAATCTTATGGATGAATTAATACTTCCTGAAAGGATTAAGACCGTGCATAAAGTAGCACCAAACCAGAGAAGCTAGAGTTCTCCTAGTGTATCACCAAGTGTTGTTGCGACAACAACCCTCCATTTTTTTTTTTCTAATCTAGATTTTGGAGCCTACATGAATTATCTTTTCAAGTATTAACTACCCTTTCATTATTCTAAACTGTAACTTTTCCTCCTAAGTCAAAATTTTGTGAGTGTCATCACCTTTCCTTTAGGAACACTTGTGTCATATTTCTAAAGATAGGAAAAGGCATGCTTTTGTTGACTTAGAAACTAGCTTTCACTCGACATGTAACACACACAAAAGCAAGAAAAACCTCCCTTTTCTCTAAGAAAAGTGCACTTGCTCAACATAGCACTCACATAAGGCCATTGTTCATTGGAATTGCACCTTCCTTACGAAAAAACGCACTCATAAACCACAATGAGCACACTCTCAAATCTCAATTAGGAGCACATTCCTTGTTGTCTAGCATTGCACCTTAATGGTCCCACCTTGGGTGCACTACTTCAGCTTAGTGAATTGTGCCCTCTATCCTAGCACACTCATTGTTATCAAGAGATGTGCTCTCTTACTCTCATGCATACGCTTTCTCTTGTTACATGTGGGCGCACTCCCAAAAAATAGGGGACCATTCCACTTTAACTAACTAACTCACTCATTGATCAACAATTGGTGGGCATGCATGGGCTTTCCTTGGATGTAAGTCTTCTTTATAATCATCCCAGTTAATCATGGATCTTCATAATCATTCTCACTTTGAGCTGGGTACACTTATTTGCATCAAGAGCTTCTCTTCGATCTTGATTAAAAGCAAGTTTTCATGTCAATTTGCTTTGTTTCTTTTGTTGTTGTTCTTCAAAATTTCCTTGATGGAATTTAGATTCGTTTCAGTTTCTTTAGTTTTGTTTCCATCCACTCTTCTTGTTACACGTGGCATATTAATGTTGCAAGTGGCATTTTTTATGACTCTTCACATTCCAAGACATTCCATATTCTCATCATTATTATGAAAGAGCATATAAACACTTGCAGATCCTTCCTCTTAGTATTATCATGATTCTTTCTTTACTTAGCATATTTCAAGTCATTTCTAGAAAGAGCACACTCCTGGAAGTTAAGACTCCATTGTCTCAGAAAATTGTGCCCTAGAAAGCCAAGCTTTTCCTCATAGTGCATTGTAGAGAACAAAGATCCCCTTCCTCTTGAAAATTTTTCCCAAAAAGAATCCATCTTTCCCTTGAGCACACAACGCACAAAAAAGCCTTAGTCATCCCTCCTTGTTCACTGATTTTGCACCTTGTGCCCTCCTCTAGCCTCTCTTGAGCGCATAACACACTCAGAAGCAACAAACTTTACCTCTTACTCATTCAGGTTGCACCCTTCTTTCTCACTAGATTTTCCTTAAGTGCATGGTGCGCTCATAAGCATAAGTGAACCCCTTTGGTGCCTTAAGTTTGTGCCCTGTGCCCTTGAAGTCTTTCTCTTCCTCTCCTTGCATCCACATCACATCCTTAAGCCTTTACTAGGCCTCGTCTCACCACTGTTGTCCTGACATGCACCCTCCTTTGGTCTTATTGTAGTTGTTGCCCCCATTGGCTAATTTATCTCATATTCGATAGGAATATGTTCTCGAGTAGAATTGAGCTTCTTTTTGTCTATCCATTGAGTAATTTTCTTGTATTAAATAAATGATTTCTTAAAGCTAATATTTATTGCCATGAGTTCACTTTCATTTGCAGGTGTTCCAGATACAAGTCCCATTGCACTCTCATCATCTATTGAAATGATGCTTCCCACTACCCGATGGGTTACCTCTAAAGAAGTCTTAGAAGAAAGTACTTAGGAGGAAGTATAAGTTGTTAAGCCTACGATTCCCATCTTTGCCGATACACAATGCTTTATAGACAAATCAATTGAAGTCTCATGGAATGACATTAAGCACACTTTCATGCAGAAGTAGTTCCCTAATAACTTAGAGTAAAAATAAGTTTATATCAACATTAAGTGATCCCAGATGCATAGGATTGCATGTATATTTCCGACGATGCCTTGTGAAGAGTCCATTGAATGGATCCTAACACATATGGATCATACCAATTTGGTCCTACGCAGTGAAAGAAGTGTTGGGATTGCCTCTTATTATGGACATGACATGCACTCTTATTATAATATGTTAAATATGAGGGAATATGCAAACACTTAGTTCTATGCGACATGGGAAAGTCTCAACAGTAAGGATATCATCAAGTCTTTATGTCAAGATCCTGTCATATTCTGTCATAGACCAAGTGTAGTATACTCGACCAGAATTATGAGAAAAGTCTATCAGTATATCATAGTTATGTGTTGCAGGCTGCATGGGAGGGAAAATGTGGAAGTCTTCAAAGAGAATTGGATCTTCCTGATCAATTTGGTTGTCACAAGAGGTGGGATTTTCAATTAGGCAGATATCCTTTCTTTTGAATTGCAGCATCATGTACGGTAGGCCAAAACAACTTTGCAAGCAAAACAAGCATTGGAATTTTATATGTCAACTTATCTACTCGATGGGATATGGACTCGGTATGCATTTTTGGGAATGAAATGGAACTAGATGCCATGAAAGTATTTTTGTCTATTTCAATTGCAAAGTATTATCAGAGATTAGTTCCAAGGGAGTCTATGACCATTTAGTAGAACATTTCTTTGCAATATTATATAAAATGATCTATGAAATTGATCCCCATTGCATGACCGAACACGTAAAGGAGGCACTATATGACATTGCATATTTTTTTCCACATAATACGTTACATACATTATATGCTTTGATTTCTAGACAACTCCTCATGTTATGCCATGTTATGTGACCAACAAGGTAGTTTTACAAGAACTTGCCTATTAGCTGAAGAATGGACTTTCTAAACTTTTTCACAGAAGGAGGAAGGCTCCTTGGACCACTTTCCCTTTGAGTATTGGACTTTATGAACTAAATATACTTAAGGCAGCAAAAGCTAAAATTGAAGAACTGAACCACCTTCATTTTGGAACTAGGGGTTTCCATAGATATGATCCCAAGAAAGTATGCAGGAAAGATTTTTGACAGGATACAACATACTTGGTGATATGTACCAATGGCTATTCTAGAGGAAGAAAAGGTTAATATTTGGTACAATTCATTAATAAAGAATCACCTAAGAGATGAGGAAGGTCCTTCCCAAGCTCCACCAGTTCCATATGTACAAATGTATGAGATACATCAAGCAACAACAACATAAGCCAACACGAAAACTTCTAAGAAGAGGATTAAGCATGATTGAGAAACAAAAGGTAGGAAAAACTTTAAATTTGATCCCTTGAGAAAATTCTCTATTGAGGATAAGCAGAAGAAGAAACAGAAAGAAGAAGAGGAAGAAAAGAGAAAGCGGGTTTACTTGCTTAGACAGAAACAGGAAGCAGAGGAAGAGATAAGGAAAGCAGAAAGGAGGAGGGTAGCAGAAGAAGAGAAACAAGATTAGTTACATGAAGAGGAATCCACATATAAGTTGGAGGAAGAACAATTGGCCAAAGAGATAGAAAGAAGAAAAATTAGAAGAAGATGATGCTATTGAAACTATAGTAGAAGAACCAGGAAGTCCTTCAGAACTTCCTCTTACATGAGGTCATCTTCCATTCAACAAGATGGGAATTGCATCTCCACCAGAAGATAGAGCCATGGATGTATGCAATGTTACCTTTAATCAATTGAAAAAGAGGATTGTGCAATAAATATGAAGGTACTTCTTGAATGATCCAAAACATTGAGTCTTTATATCCACTGAGAAGGTAATAGCTACTAACATCCGAAGAAACCCTCGAGCAGTTATGGTAGCTAATGTTGATTTTTTGGCAGTAATGCAATACAACTCAGAGTATCTTATGAGTGAGAATGAACGATTGAGGAAGGAACTGGCTGCAACAAAGCAATAAATAGATCACCTCATCATAGAGAATTATAAATTGACTTCTAGTGGTCTTAGCACGAGAGGATTCCAAGCAATTGTACATGAAGAACTAAGGAAAATGGAAGATACTATGGAGCATTTATACAATGAAATGATTCTCTTACGTGAGATGGTGGCATCCCTAGCAGGAATACAAAAAAAATCTTAAGAAATATTGAAGCTCCTAAAAGTTGCAAATAGAGTTGTTGATCTAATATAGGAGTGGGGTGTCAAGCACCCAGAGGTTCCAGAGTGGTTGGTCAACAAGGAAAAAATTGTTGCTGAAATGGATAGAGTACAGTTGAGGCTTCATATTCAAAACTACACCCATCTTTTTGAACACACGACCAACACTATAGCTACTTATGGTCGACTACATAGCGTTTTGGAGTCCCTGATATAGAAACATGGAATACCTTTTGTGGGTGCATTAGGAGAAAACATAGACAATGATGCCATTATGCGGGAGATTAAGTAGTACATTGAGAAAATTGGGCAAGCAATAGGGTAGGAAGGCTTGGACATCACCAAGGAAAATATCATACAACATGTAATTGCACCAAGTTTCATATGAAGTTATCAAGGTTATGGAGTAGTGTACAATATATCTCCAAATATATACTCACAGGAGCATTGGAGGTAAATATGTGATACATCATAGAGCTTCCTGTCCGAGTCAAAGTTATTGCAACATAATTCAGAGCTTAGCACTCATATATCACCAAAAAACTCCATATTGAACTTACTGATTTGTCTCTTTCTTCTATGTGAAGATAGTTTGTCTTATTATATTTTTTTCTTATGTAGCCAACATCTTATATGTAATTTGTATTTTGTGAACAATAAGTCCAATGTAATGAATTCCAAGAGACACATGTGGAATATGAAGAGACGCAAGTGGAATATGAAGAGACGCATGTGGAATGTAAAGGGTCATGAGTAGAATATGAAGAGTTATATGGAAGCCCATAGGTCATAGAAGTTGAAGAGTCATGAGGAAACTCAAGAGTCATTGTTCTTTGTTGTAAATAGGTCCTTATAACTCATGGAAGGGGCCAGGATGTTTAGAAACTTGGCCTTTGATTCTCTTGTTTTGCATAAGTGAGGAGATCATTCTTTGGAGAAGCAAGTTGTATCTTTATGTTATGTTATTGGAGATAGTGTTTCATCCATGTAATGGTGTACTTGGAATCTTTCATTAATTATTAGAAATTCCCCAAGCCATCACTCTTTCATGCATGTATTGTGGACATAGTAAGATTGTTCTTTATATATTTGCAGTATATGTTGATGTGATACATGTTAAAGATAATGAACTATTTCATTGCTTTGGATATGGATATTGTTGAATGGATGTTGTTATGCTTTCATGGTTGTTTTTCATCTTGTGAACTAATTTGTAGGTTGATCAACAGCTTATTATTCTTCTCTCATGTGTATCTCCTAGGATAGCACTATTGTTTCCTTATTAGAGGTTTGTCTCTCTCTTGTTTGTGGAAGTTCCCTTTACACTCTACATTCGGTGTCACACAAAGATTACATGCTTGTTACCCCAAAGTCATGTTATGATCTCTTATCTATGTGTTGCGGCCAAGGCACACCTCTAAATCACTCACATTGGTGGTCGGACCTATAACCGGATGGGACTCCTATACCAAACAGTGTGAGGTATAATTGGGACTTCACACCGGGGAGATCCCCTGTATGTTAGCAACATCCAACACCTTCAACACAAAAATGACCTTCCTCCTTGGATGTCAATAAAGAGGGAGCACGTTATGTTCGCAATGATTGCTCCATGTATTTTTTTACATTAATTTTTTGAATATTGTAACATTTTCATTTGTCTTGTTTGTTGCATAATATGTTATATTTATTTATTTAATTATATGTACATATCATAGACGTAGTAATTATGTGTAATTTCAAACAATTATGTCAGTAGCAAGTTAAATATATGAATGTGTATATCGAACCTCTTATCGACGAGTTAATGAAGTTATGGGATGGCATAATTATGTATGCCATCTGTAAATCAATATGGTAGAGGCAATTTTAATTCCACGAAATACTTGTATGGACAATTCATGATGCCTGAGGATTAACACATTTTTCTGGTATGTAACATTACATTTCACTTTAATAGTATATAATTGATTCCATTAGATTGTATCAAACATTTTTTTAAATAATCCCTTCGTTTATAACTGTCATTAATCCATCTCTTGCAGACCTTCAAACAAAGGGTAAATTTGCATGTCCAGTTTGTGGTCCTAAGACGAAATCTTGTCATTCAATAAGTTTAGGAAATAATGTATTTGATGAGTATAGGAACTTTCTCTCTAAGAACCGTAGGTATCGTGCTACTAAAAAACATATTTTCCATGGGGAAGGGGAGAATAGAATAAAACCACGGAGAATGACACCTCACCTATGGAAGTTGGAATATAATAGAAATCATCGTGAAGGACATGATGTTCTTCCACAAGGAATGGAAAGTTATTCCACTCAATTCATGAGGTTTCCCTACTATGAGCACCTAAGAATATCCCATTGTTTGATAAAATGCATATCAGGAAGAATGTGATAGAAACTTTATGATGGATCATAGATGGTTGGAGGGATAAAGAAAAAATCTTAAAAATTTGTAATGACATTTTGGAAGCCAATCATGCAATGAAAAGTGGGATATGATCAAATAACGATGGATACCGAAACAACCTTCCAAGGTTATTAACAGAGAAGCAAAGCAATGATCTAGAAGAGGTCATCCGAAGAATTAAATTTCCCTCGAGATTTTCTTCAAACAAATAAATATTAACAAAGAAAGGTGAATTTGGTGGGGGTAAAAACACATGATTTGGATACCTTCATTAAGGTAAGTATTTTGGTATATATACATCTTTTTTTTTTTGGTATACATTTGATTAAACAAATAACAATTCATTTTTATTGTTACAGTATGCTCTACATATACCTCACCCATATGACTTCAACAACAACATCAAATAAGTTATATATAACCTTGGAAAATACATGAGGTAAGTAGTGATCTATATGCCAACTGTTTTTCAATTAGTTGTTCAACTTTATAATGACATGTGTTTTGCTTGTAATGTAATACATTATGTTTTATTAAAACATGTTTTTTGTTTGCATCATTTGTAGATGGTGGCCATTGAAAGAAATACATAAAGACAATATAACGCATTGGAAGAGAGAAATTCCTCTACGAATGTGTGAAATGCAAAAGTATCTACCTCTGACATATTTCAATGCACAATCACACTACCTCATACAAAAAATTGAAGAGAGTGAATTATGTGGACCTATACACATAAGGTCAATGTGGATGGTGGAGAGGCACTTGAAATCATTGAAGGCTTTGGTGAGACAAAGAGCATGTCCTAAGGGTTCTATGGCGGAGGGATATATGGCATATCAATCCATAGTGTATATTAGCGAGCATATTCTTATATTAGCAACAAATATGTGTGTGGATCGCATTTGGGATGTGAAGTCCATCAAAAAAATTGAAGGGGAGCACCTGTTGGGGAAAGGTAGAATGAACAAAGTGAGAGGTAATTAAATATTTAATTTGAAGATATATATATATAATATATATAAGTTTTTATTTTGTGTGTATATCATACTTATTCATTTTTTATTCTTTCATCAATTATTAATATTGACCATGGTTACTAATATTTATTAGTGAATTATGATTTTCTGATACCGTTTCTCAAGGGTGGGATGCAAAAAATTTATTTATTGCCAAAAATATTGATTGGATGAAGCCATGTATTGAAAGATGTGAAGGGGTGCATGCATTAGTTAGAGAAACTCATCATGCCCAAGATGCCAATCTTACACAGATGGAAATTGATTTAGAAATTAATTTTTTGAAAGATAAATAGGAAAGCATGATGCATTTTCACCCTACAATATTTTATTAAGTTTTATAACTATATTATTAATGAAATACTGAATGTAGGTGTTTTTTTTCCAGATACTTTCCAAGTTATATGAATATGTTTATTAATTGGAAATTCTTTTTTCATGTGTTTGTCATATTTCAATTAAAACACCACAATGGTATGTGGTAAAAGGGCTGTAAATTTTGCATCAAAAAGTTGGATGAAAAGAGGAAAAATTACGATTGTGGGATAACTGTAGTCTTCTAGGTCATTAATGCTTCCTCTAGAAGTGACACGTGTCCACAAGTCTCTGAAAATCGATACTATGGGTATTTGGGTGACATACTTGATTGTGACTTTGATTCCTTCAAATTGGTTTTGTTCGATGTGAAGTGGTATGGGCTACAAATGAATGAGCATGATCATGATAGAACTATTATTCAACGTGATAATCGATTTACAATGGCTAATACAAGGTCATTTGAGCCAAGATTGGTTTGCTATGTCCTTCCAAGCCAATGCAAATAGGCATTTGACTTAGAGGTTCTAGGTAGAGTGGGTAGAGTACAATGTAGTGGAAGAAGATGATAATGTTGAAGAGGATGATGATCTAGTGGAACAATTATTTGATCATGTCTCAGATCAAAAATATTTTGAAGAAGTTCAAGGAGTTGTGCGAGACAATGTTCTCGATGAAGATGGTATCGACGATGTACTATTAGATGAAGAACTTGAAGAATTTGAACGAAAAGATGACATTGATGATGATGATGAAATGGTTGATCGTTTTGACATCATTTTTGAACTGGATGACATAAATTTTGAGTTGGATGAAGTATAAGATTAATGATATCAAAATGTTGAAATGTACGGGGTATACATTTATAGGTTTTCAGTTGATTTGTTCTATTTGATTTAAATTATTTTTTGTTTTCTTAGTAATTTCTATATATGATTGATTCTTAATATGTTGCTTTAAAATAATTTATAGTAGATAAAATGGGTATTGGGAATATTATGAGTGAGGCGGGGCGGGAAGGGCCATATGGGCTTTCATCTTCACATGGTTGGCCTTATTCAGTACAAAATATTATATTATTCTCTAAACCAAGATAAGCTCATTATTTGCACTGATGTTAGGCTTGTTGTCATGGCCAATCCATGACATAATTTATTATATCGCTCTTATGTTCTTGCTTCCAATCTCAAATTATATGAGTCCCCATGAATGCAAAAATGATGGCTAGGAACCAATTATTTGCAACACCCATAATTCACCGATGTCTCAGATCTGCACCTTTTATGCTTTTCTGCTCAATGCTGCACAATATTCTACATCTAATTTGTAGAGGTTCTTCACCCTAACCCCGATCCAATTCACTTGTCTTGTGGCAATGTGACGAAGTAAATCCTTTCCTTTGTTAAACATCACATCATAGCCACGGTCTTCCAACATAGTAACTGAAACTAAATTCTTCTTCAGACCTGGAACATACATGACATCTTTCAATGTGAGAGGAGAACCATACTCCCCCTGAAAAGTAACAGTACCAATTTCAGTTGCGCTATACCTTCCATCATCTCCCATCTTGATGTGCATCTAGAGGTCCTTCTCCTCCAAGTTGCTGAAAAATTCTTTGTTTCTGGTCATATGGAATAAGTATCCACTATCTAGATACCACACACTACCCATCATAGATGTCACCATGCATGCAATGAGGGTGAAATCCAACTCAAATTGTGAAGCTATAGCTTCACCTACCACTCCTCTTGAGGGATTTTTGTCGACCTTATTATGTGGACACTTCGTGGCATAGTGTCCCAACTCATGAAAGTGAAAAATTTAATCTTCGACAAGTCCTTCTTCCTGCTGCCCTGAATGGAATCCCCTTTGGAATTGGAATTTCTTTCCTTTCCCTTTATTTTCCTTTTCATCCAAGGCATAATTCTCCTCATCATCATGCTTGGATGAGGTTCCACCTTTGGTGTTCCGCCTTATCTCTTCTTGCACCAAGTCAGACCACAAACGCTCCCACTTTGGTAGATACTCCCTCACATTTATCGAATCTTGGTAGATGTTGTAGCTCTTGGGAAGCCCTAGAAGTGTTAGGTTAACTAGATCAGCTTCAACAACTGTAATACCAATGCTCCCAAGTGCATCCTGACATTGGGTGAACCTACTCAAGTATTGTGGTATTGTGTCGCCTTTCTCCATCTTGATCTTCTGAAGCTTTTCCTTCAGTGTCAGCTTCCTGTGGTCACTGTTGTTCTGAAATAAGTCTATTAAGGCTTTCCACAATGCATATGGTCTATCCTTCCCATGGATATTCGAGACATTATGATCTCTAACTCCTTTTAGTATGATCCTCCTCACCTTGTCCACACATTTATTCCACTCTACTAGATCTTGAGCATTGGTTGTTGGAATCTTAGGAATATCATTGTCTATGAATTCCTTTAGCCCATTGTCTTCCATCACTGCCTCCATCTTGTCCTTCCAAGAAATATAATTTGAACCACCCTCAAGGGCATATTCGAGTCTCAATTCATATAACAACATCCTACTGGCTTTGAAGAATGATCCTGCAAAGACAAACTCATATTCTTTGCTTCTAGTCTGATTTCAGCTATGATACCATGCAAAAATTCCTTATAGATTCAAACTGCTTATGTAATATACTAAAACAAAAGACTTGAATCTACTCTACTCATCAGTGGAGACAATTAATTGATCGGAAAATCACAAAGCATGCAAGAGAAAGAATTCAATCAACACATTACACAATGATTTCTTGGGGAAATCCACAGCTAAAAACCCCCACTATATGTATATTGCATTAGTTAGAAAATATAAGAAGATTACAATGCTTTGCTCAAGCCCGAGAAACCTTTACACTATTTCTATCTACCTCACAACTTCCTAAACAAGCCTTGGCCGATACTTAACCAATTTCCTTCTTTCCCAAGTCCCTATTTCCTTGCATTGTTTCCTTAGGAATTAGCCCCTATTAATTAGGGAAATTACTCAATAGGAATTGTGCAATCCATCATAGGCCTTCCTCTGACTGGATTCGCCACTTGTACAATTTGGATGCTTATACAATTGATACTACATTGCCCTTGAACTCCAATCTCAACTAGGTAACTCTCATATCTCACATGCATGAGTTATTTATGGCTACATTATCAGTTAACTAATTGAACACATGAAGAAACACCCCATTGTTAAACCTGTTGCTAGTTCCTCCAACAATTGGAACTAGTTTAACTAACTTTAACTTAGTTAGACTAAAGTAATTAATTACAACTCAAAATAAACTCAACTAGGGATCCTATAGAGTAGGAGACACTCTACATGACTCAAGTTAGATCTTCAACTCAAATTAATTGAGCCAACTAATTCAAATTAACTTAGTTAACTCGTATAATTTGCCTTGTGATGTGGAATTACAATTTTTCTCCTAATTTAATTCAAGGGGAAATTAAATCAAGATTTTCTTGTTGCATATTCAACATATATATTGGCCTTGCCACCTATGGTAAAGGTTCACGATGTTTTCTGTGTTTCTTTACTTAAAATATATGTATAGGATGCTAATCATGTGATTGATTTGTTTGTGCTACAAGTAGAACCAGGGGGAAAGTTCTAGTTGGAACCTCTGCACATTCTAGATTGGGGTCAAATCGCACTCTGGAATCAAGGAATAGAGCTAGTCAAGGTGCGGTGGAGACAATTTGGACTAGAGGAAGCCACATGAGATATGGTTAAGTAAACAAGGGTGCTATACCCATTTTTGTTTGTTTATTAATAAAATGTGAATATGATTGTAAATGTATATGTATATGTTAATGAATGGGAAGAGATGTGTATATAAATCTCTTGTAAATAGATTATATTCAGATGTAGAACACCAAGGAAAATGTTCCTCTAAGGGATGGGGTTTGTGAAAGCCCCTATAACTAAACCTCTTGTAAATATCATTATGAATTGTAATTCATGTAAATTATGTGGAACTGTAACACATTGACTAGCTAAGAAGTGGACACAGATTCAAAGGTCTAAGGAGGAGGAGATTTCTTACAAACCCAAATTTTTGATTTAGGTTATCACCTAAATCCCTATTGCGAAGGGATGGACCTGTTATGCAAGCATTATTGAAGGAAATGGGCTCCTGATCAGAGGACAAGTTTTAGAATTGCCTCGTAGATTGTGTTGGTAGAGTCAACATGCAAGAGGAAGTTAGGGGGAAGAAGTCCCACGGAGAGGATTTTGTTACATATGGTTACACACTATTAGGCAATGAGGGGAGAGGGAGGAAATTCTAGAGAAGAGGATAGATGAAGCAAAAGATGCGGGTGGATTTTGGCAATTGCGTGGGTCTGCTTAGGAGACTGGACTACCTCTTTTTCTAATATCGATTCCTGTAGAATGCACCTGTGTGCATGTGTTGAGGTTGTGCTTGTGCCTTAGTTATTCGTACTAAGGCATATGAGTGTTCCTATGTGTTGAATGCCTCAAAGAGTTTAGTGGATCCTTGCTAATGATCACCCGAGTAGTGGATTGTCCCATCCTGATAAACCACTGGGAAACTAACTAGGTTGAGAAACTATTGGTTAGGTTGAGGCACCCTAGTATTAGTCGGCCTAATATACACCTAGTGTAGCCTTAGGGCTGAGACCACATGTGCTAGCACAACTGATAAGCTATGAGCTAAGCGTTCTCTTATTCCTACAATGGCTAATACAATTGATAAAACTTCCTTCATCCATGCATGTCCTCCTCCATAATTGAACCGACTCTCTTTTTATTATGCTTGAACCCAAGTTGTGTTGTTTTGTTGATAGTTGAGAGTTTTTATGGTTTTATAATTGGAATTTGTTGAGAATCACCTAAGCAATGGGTTATGTCCCTTGTAAGCGAGTGACTGGTTGAGAAATCCTAAGCAATTTACCCCCTTGGACTCTAAATATGGCTCAAGGGTGGTTAGATGCAAGAAAGAATATTAGTGGAATCAGCCTACGCTTAGGTGGAGATTTGAAGTCACACTCTTAGTTGCTAGTCAATTACCTAATAAGATAATTTTTTTACTTGTGTTATTGTACAAATCAAAATTGTAATTTTTAACTATTGTTGATTGTATAGCTAGTATTATTATTAAGGAATGTGTGTATTTTTGTGTGTCGGTGATGAGGTATTTATATTTAGTCTTTCGATATGATGGATTTGGGAATCCCTGTATTGCTGGTATCTTCGTGGTGGTTGCATGATCACAATGATTACTAAGAATTTTTAAATAAGTTGCTATGGTGCATGAATCTCATGGCCTGTTTTTTATTTTAGCACAGGAAATTCCTATACTTATGGAGTTGTTGTGTGATGTGTTGAGCATTAATGTTAAGTGGTTGTGGAGCTTGCAGGACTTGTAGGTTATTATATTCCTCACTCATGGAGTAGTGGAACATTTAGCATTCAATGTTGCTAATATTTGTAGGATCTACCATTATTGTGGCCAAGTCTATAATGGCTTGGTTGCCATGGATTGGATGGGAAAATGCCTTGAGAAGAGGGCAAGGTGATCTCCTTGAAAATGAGTTAATTGTTTAATCTTACGATGAATATGATTTTCATTACCTTAAGGAATGGATTTCCTTGTTCATGGGTGGTTGGGGGTAAGATTGAGTTCTTAGAGAAAACCTAGTGGCATCCTTATGAGAACAATAAAGAACTTAGAAAATATTCTAAGTTAAAAGGCATGGTAGACCTTTGAAAGTTGTTTTCGGGTTGAAGAGAGAAGGTTCAAGATCTCGGGCCTTTTGGGTGATTGGGAGGATTTCTTGTAATTTTGGGTCGAACCCGAATAGGTTAGATTGGGAATCGTTTTGGTATGTAGATTAGTTTAGGTTTCAAACTAGTTTGAGGGTCTGAGGTTTGGACATATTGGCACTTGGAACTTAGTCTAAGGACTTGGATGTGGTATCATGCCTGAGCTCTTTCAAGGTTCAAGGGTTCGATGGTTTTGGTAGGTGTTTCATGTCACATGCCCAAAAACCCAAATTTTCATTATAACATAAATTCTCTAACGAATGTGCAGGGGTCGATATGGTGGTGCCCATGTGAAGTTGTGATCTGGAAAGTGTTATGTAAGCATGACTAATGACACATTAGAAGAGAAAGATGATGTGGACCACACATGCGAGGTGGGGTTTCCACATGTGTGCCATGTGGTGGTACCTTGCTGATGTGGCGAGGGTTTATTAACCAAACCTTAAATGGCCATAACTTTCGATTCAAGAGTTGGATTTTGATAAATTTATATTGTTGGAAAGCTTGCGACAAGCTAAATGCGATGGTGGTATTTATTCTAAGTTTTAATGAAGTTGAGAAAATAGGAATTTTGTGACCCCATTTCCATGACGAGACTATGGAGGTTAGGTTAAATGAAAGTAACACCTTCCATTTAGCGTGGGAAATCTAAGAGAGTGGGACGGAGCGTTACAAGAATATGCTCTAGTTAAACAAGGTCTTAACAACCTCAAGACTTTGAACTTGTCTTACTAATTTGGTTTCCCTTCGGGAAGACCAGCAACAAAATTTTTTTGGTCTATGGAATCCTCATTTGACGTAATGCAAAGTACCTAACTTCAAAAAAAGAAAAACTAAGAAAAAACAAACACAAACACAAACAAATCAAAATTATCAATATACATACCTTGAATATATTTTTTTAATCAATATATACAATTCGGATCTATTGTAAGTATATTATATTATGTGTTTATTTAAATATAATATATTATTAAGTTGAAGTTGTATGACATTTATATTTAAAACTAGAATTAACACATTTGTATGGAAATAGTGTATATTGAATCCCTCTTATATATTTCCTTATTTTAACATCCATTTCACATGTTAATCTTTAATTACCATCAATTAGGCTAGCTACTAGCATTGTCATATAAATTAAATGGCTACTTGTGTAGTCATATAAATTAAATGGCTAGAAAGTACAAATAAACATCAATTCATGATTAATCTACTATAAATATATTATATTGTGTATATGTAAATATAATATATTATTAAGTTGAAGGAGTATGACATTTATATTGTAAACTAGAATTAACACGTTTATTTTATGGAAATAGTGTTCATGGAATCCCTCTTATCAATTTCTTTATTTTAAATTCCATTTCACATTCTAACCTCTATTTTCCATCAATCAAACTAGTTACTATGACATCCATATAAATTAAATGGTTGGTAAACACCTATAGACATAATTCATGACAAACATCAAAACACTTACTTCAAGTGAGTTGCCCTTAATGGACAACCAAACTATAAATTTATTATTATTATTAGTTATAAAAGGAATTAATATATAAGTTAAACATATATACATTTAAAAAAACATGTGACAAGATTATTAACCATGGATATTTACCCCAATTTTACCATATATGTAAAAGGCTTTGTTACAATATCATAGCTATCAATATCACATGCCCAAAAAAACCATAATGCAAATCATATTGCTCGTGGCTTTTCTTAAAGTAATCCAAAAGAATTAGGTCTACAGAATTACCACTTGGCATTTTGTAAAGTTGATTATGGAATGACATGTTATATATTTTATGGGTAATGTGGTTTATGAAAGTTATACATGTCATATTAAAATATTGCAAATAATATGTAGCTATGATTTGGAAAGTAATTTTGGTAGATGGGAAAATGTGATGAGAGGGGTGTCTCTTAATCAAAACCAAGTAATTTAAATGTTTTACATTTTGGTAGTTTTATTATAATTTTCAATATACTTTTTGGTAAAATTATAATTTTAAACTTTTTAAAGCTGTATTTTTAAATATATAGATAAATTCAATATCATGTAAAATCCTTAAATTATATAAAATTAAATAACTCAAAATTATAAATTCCAGAATTTTTAACCAATTTTTAAATTAATATATATATATATATATATATATTATTATATATATATATATATATATATATATAATTACCCAAAATTTATGTGATAATATTATAAAAAATTCGCAAATCATATTTTTAGTAGGTTGTATGAGTATATTTCCATCACGTGCACATTGTGTCAAATTTACTATTTATTTTGTAAATTTATCTAGTAGATTTGTATCAATAGCAAAAGAGTTTACATTGAAAGCTATTCAAAACAACCTCCAAAAAAGACATCCAAATGAGTGACCTGTGAAACCTAGGAAATCTTGTCTACCACCAACAATAAGCATAGGTGTTGTGAGATTTACCAACTACCAAAAACAAAGTGCCAGTCCTACTAATGCTATGTAATTGATCCCTTCTAACATGAAGAGGAGTGTTCTTGTAATAGATTACAGTAGACTAATTTATTGCTAACTGAGTATAATAAATAGGGGGGTCTTTAGTTATGCCTACCCCATCTCCCACTTGAGCCACACCTTCTAGGCATGGTTGAAAGACCCACTGAAAGAAACCACATACGGTAGATGGAAGCCCTAAAAAAAATTAACCAAATTTTGACAACAACTTTAAGAAGAGAAGAAAAAAAAAGGCAACTACAAAACCCAAGGAGAATTAGACTTTCTTCCCTCAAACTATACAAGAAATCATAGAAGCAGAGAACAAAATGAAGGGAAGGAAATGGGTTTGAGAATTTTGAGAAGGAAAAAATTAGGGAAGTAGCTAATAGAAGACTTACTATAAAGGAAGAGGTTCCACTAGGATAACCAGAAGAAAATAAAGGAGACTACCAAAGAACCTCTATCTAAACAATCATAAATTTGAATGTGAGAAAAACTAGATACCCACTTAGAAAATTAGTCAATAAGAATCATTTAAAGGAAACCCCAAAGAATCAAGATAGAGTATAAATAAAATTTCACCAACCACCGAAATTGAACCCCTAAAAGCTTGAGGAAATGTATCCACCAAGCATAGTGATTCCAAAGAAAGAATGTCGTGTCAACCAACCAAGTGCTCGACATATCATCAGATAATTAATAATCCTTGCAACCTTCATAACTGCAAATTTATCATATCCTTCTTGAAAAACTTGATTTCTTGTGATGCCAACATACATCGAATTGATTAATCATATAGTGGAGATCACAAAACCTTGAAACCATGAACTCCCATTAATGCCTACATACTTTCCCCTCTCTTGTTTTTGCTAGGTGGGGAGAATTCATGATCACCTCTTCATTGGTCTTTCAATCAACATCATAAACACTCGAAATGGAGTTATGGTTCACCAATTGTAAATGTCAAATATTGAGTTATGGTTAATCGTGCATCATAGATATTAGAAATCGGGTTATGGTTCACTAGAATTTGGGGTTTGATTTTTAATCATCAATATTAAAGGTTTAAATGAATTAAGATTTTATATTTTCATTTTATTTGGTTAATTATGATGATAGGATTTTATGTATTTATATATTTTCAAAGTAATTTTGGTATTGAATAGTTTTTATAATTTTAATTTAACTATCAATAATTATTAAGAAGATGGCAGAGATTTAACTTTCATGGAATATTTTAGAATATTCATAGTAGTATACAAATTAATGGTTGAGATTTAACTTCAAAGTAGTTATGAGTTTTTTACTTTTTAATTAAATTGATTAATTAAAAAATAATTTTATATGAACAAGTGCAATGTGGAGAGTCTTATGGTTTGTTTTGCATGTGGTATTGATAAACCATGTAATTATAACAAAGTCTATTTAATCTCCATGGTAATGTGGAGGTAAATCTCCATGATTCAGAATCTTCTCCCTTTTTTTAAATGTATATATGTTTAACTTATATATTAATTCTTTTAATAATAATAATAATAATAATAATTTTGGTTAGTTTTTATAAATTTTTTAAATTTAGCAAGGTTAGATGTATCATGAAGTGTTTTGATGTTTATTATGAATTGATGTGTATTTGTGCTTACCAACCATTTAATATATATGTATGTAGTAGTTTTAACAACCATCAACGACATCAATGTAGTATGTATCAACAACCATCGACCTTGAAGCTTTTGAACAAATTTTACAAAGCATTCACCCCTTTTGTTCTTTTTATTGTTAAGGAAGGAGGGCATACCCATTTTTCCCCTACCATTGAAGTTCACCTTGATTTAGCTTTGACCCCAAATTAGTCATGTGATTAGCCTTTTCAACTTCATTTAGCCTTGACCCCAAATTAGCCATGTGATTAGCCTTGGAGTTAGTTGATTTGAGAAACTGGAGACATTTCTTCTTGGGATAGATTGATACAATTGATAAATCCTCTTGAAAATGTGACTTAACTTTGTATCCAAGAGGAGAGAAACTAAATATAAATGGTGAATTACATTCAAAAAATGACAGAAAACAATCACCTCCTAAATTATCATATTAACAATTTGCATCAAACCCTAATATAAGGAATAAGATTAAAAAATGTTGTTGAAGTGTGACGTAAACCCCAAGTATACCTATGTTCTCCCTAATTGATGCAGGAGCATCTGGACTTAGCCAGCAATGTGATGGTTTGTTCACATGTTGTGGCTAAATGAGTTGAATTTCATTGACCTGAGTGGTCAAAATTCAGTTTTAGCTGAGAGGGTTGGATCTCTAAAAAATGATATGTACTTCATCATTGCAATAGTTAGGAAATTGTCTTATTTTAGATTAAGAGATAAGTTGTTAGCATAGGTGTGTAATGGATCTTAAAAATAGAGATTTGACTGTTAGAATGATTAAAATAGAGATCGAGTTGTTAGTACAGTTATAATAGGATTCGACTCATAAAGAGAAGAAAATGTAATGAAGAAGGATTAGCTGAGATGATTGAGATTTGAGTGAGAGGCGAGAGTTGAGTGATGGAGAGGGTTTTGAGATTATGTTAATTTGTTCTAAATGAGCCGAGAGCGACAAGACTCTGTAATTATTACTATATCAAAGGAATTTGATTTAGTGTGCATTTGTGTGTTAATCCTGATGAAAACTCTCGTTTACCTCTGTGTATTTGCATTCTGAAACTAGATCGGGTATTTTCCCTGTTTTCATATTTTAATTGTAATCTCGGTGTTTATGTGTTAATCGCAGTCATTAGTATTAAGGATGGGGGTAGGAGAGTTCAGAAAGGCTTGATCATGGTTGAAGGCCCGTACTCCATCTTAACCATCGATCTAAATTTCAAATGCTTCATCATAGTCAACAGCGAGGTTAGGCATGTTTTTAACCCATGTGTTAGTTGAAGAACTGCTATCCATAGGATTTGATGGATTTTGTTATCCAATGGATATCGGGTTTTAAGATGATCAGACGATAATCTCAAATCTGGACCTGAACTCTTATAAACCAAGAGTTTATAAACCATATCGGCTCCGTAAGGACGGTTAAACGTCGCGCAGATCCCTGTGTGATATCGCTATCAACCGTTGGATCACTGTTCATGCTGACCGTTGGATTAATATTGCATCGCATCATTCATGAGCGAATGAACCCTGGCCTGGAGAAATTTTAATATGCGATGTGCGATGATCAGGTGACTATCAACCATCGGATTAGATGACGAAATCAACGGTATAGAGTGAAGCGCCTATGCAAAAAGAGGAAAGTCAACGTGGGACTGGTTGCTATTCAACTGTTGTTCAGTTGTTGTTCAATTGTTGTTCAGTTGTTATTCAATTGTTGTTTAGTTTCTATTCAAATGTTGTTCAGTTGTTGTTCAATTGACCTCTTACGTCATTTTTGGTATCAGAGCATAGAGATTGAGTTTGACTGTAGTAAACATGCCGCCAAGGAGAGGAGATGGAATAGGTCAAGGAAGACTTGAAGCAAATGCAGTTCTGCTGGAGGATATCCAGAGTCTACATACAAGGATGGACAAAATGGAGACTGCACAGAGAACACCTGATGAAGGAGATGCCAGTGTTGCAGAAGAATCTTCTGAGGAAGAAGAAGAGGAGGAAAATGAAACTACCAAAGTTATCAAGATGTTGGCTAAAGTAGGTGGAAAACCAAAGGTGGAAATTCCTGTGTATGAAGGGAGTCTCAATGCAGAAGAGCTAATGGATTGGATCAGTTCACTGGACAAATATTTTGACTATGAAGAGGTTGATGACAAAAAGAAGGTGAAATTTGCAGTTACCGGATTGAAGGGTCATGCAGCTATTTGGTGGGATTAACTACAAACATCCAAAACAAGAAAAGGGAATTCCAAGATCAAGCAATGGGATAAAATGGTGAGTAAATGAAAGCTAAATTTATGCCAAGATTATCAGTTAAATATTTTCAAACAATTATAGAATTTAAGGCAAAAAGGAATGTTTGTTAAAGAATACACAAAAGAGTTTTATAGATTGAGTATTAGAGCATGACATGCAGAGGATGATATGGAGAAGGTATCCAGATATATAAATGGCTTAAGATATGACATATAGGATGAGATCAGTTTGCTTAGTCTAAAGACCATTGAAGATGCCTATCAAGCAGGTTTGAAGGCAGAAGAGAAGAAGTTGAGAAAAAAAAATCAGAGGAATAGAGGGAAAAGTTCAGTAAGAGGTAGAGGAACTACCAGACCAAGGTTTCAACAACATCAGAACGAAGTAAGAAGTTCAAGTAGTAGACCACCACAGAGGGGAGATGTTAATAGAGGAAGATTTGCACCCAGAGGAAGAGGTCAAAGAAGATATATTTGGTGTTACACATGCGGAGAATGGGGACATGGATCGTGGGACTATCCTCATAATAAAACAACAAGTCAGAGGAATGTGAATGTGGCCAAGGTAAAGGAAGAAAAACCTCAAATTACAGACAAGGAAGAATCCCTTGAAGTAGGAGAATCCCTGTTGTTGAAAAGGGTATTGCTTAAGGTAGAGAAAGAGACTGAAGAACTAGCTCAGAGGAAGATTTTATTCAGAACTACATGCAAATACAAAGGTAAATGTTGTAAAGTGATAATTGACAGTGGAAGCACTGATAACCTTGTTTCTATAGAGATGGTGGGCAAGCTAGGATTAGTGAAGACAGTACACCCTACTCCTTACAAAGTGTCATGGTTATAGAAAGGACATTAGATTATTGTGATAGAACAATTCAAGGTAGAGATACAGTTTGGTACATATAAGGATGTGATATTGTGTGATGTAATGCTAATGGATGTATGCCATGTATTACTGGGAAGATTGTGGTAGTTTGATTGGAAAGCTATTCATGATGGGAGGAAAAATACTTATACTCTGGAGAAGGATGGAAATAAACATACATTGCTGCCATTGAAGGATGATGCTAACAAAGGAGCACCTGGAAACAATATTATGCTCATGAGTGGAAATAAGCTGTTACAAGAGATTGGGAAAGGTGAAGAAATGCATTTTGCTGTCATAGGGAGACCTAAGGTAATTTTAACTTCCACAAACTTAGATGATTTACCTGAAGAAATCAAAACTTTGTTAAATGATTTTGCTGACATTATTGGGGATGAGTTTCAAAATGCATTGCCACCAATCAGGAGTATTAGTCATCATATTGATCTAATACCAAGAGAAAGTTTTCCAAACAAAGCAACGTATAGATTAACTCCTCAAGGGAATGCAGAAGTTGGAAGACAAGTGCAAGGACTGATGGATAAGGGACTAACCAGAGAGAGTCTTAATCCATGTGTTGTACCAACAGTACTCAGTCCAAAGAAAGGAGGTGAATGGCGTATGTTTACAGATTCCAAAGCCATAAACAAGATCACTATCAGGTATAGATTTCCTTTACCACGCATGGATGATTTGATGGATTGTTTGAGTGCGTTAAAGTATTTTACTAAAATAGATCTGAAGAGTGGATATCATCAAATAAGAATTACAAAAGGAGACGAATGGAAGATTAAGTTTAAAATAAACAGTGGGTTGTATGAGTGGTTAGTGATGCCTTTTGGACTCACTAATGCACCTAGCACATTCATGAGATTGATGAATGAAGTATTGAAGGAATATGGAGGCAAGTTTGTTATCGTTTATCTTGATGATATTCTAGTTTTTAGTAGAAGTAAAGAAGAACATCTAGAGCATCTCAAATTGGTTTTAAGAACTCTGCAGGAAGAGAAACCACTAATAAATATGAAGAAATGTAGTTTCATGAAAGAAGAGTTAATTTACTTGGGATTTGTAATTTCTAAAGAAGGGTTAAAAATGGATCCAGAGAAAGTCCAAGCAATTTGGAACTAGCCTATTCCAAGGAATATATTTAAGGTAAGAAGTTTTCATGGTCTTGCAAGTTTTTATAGGAAATTTATCAGAGGGTTTAGTCAAATTCGTGTACCAATTATTGAAACAATCAAGGAGACTAATCATCCGTTCAAGTGGATAGAAGTAGCAGACAAGAATTTTAATTTGCTGAAGAGGAAAATCACAGAGAAACCAGTTTAGCTTTACCTGATTTTGGAAAAGTATTCCAAGTTGACATTGATGCTAGTGGAGTTGTGATTGGAGCAATTTTGAGTCTGGAACAGAGATCAATAGCATATTTCAGTGAGAAATCAAATGAAGCTAAGAAGAAGTATTCTTCTTAAGATAAATAATTTTATGTTGTTGCACAAACCTTAAAAAAATGGAGACATTATTTGCTACCAAAGGAGTTTATATTGTATTCTGACAATCATACATTACAGTTCATAAAAAATCAACCAAAAACATGCCAAGTACGTAGAGTTTTTGCAGAGCTTTATTTTTTTGATAAAGCACACAAGTGGTAAGTTGAACAAAATCATTGATGCTTTAAGCAAGGTAAATTTCATTGTGCAAGAATTAAAAGTTGGTGTTGTAGGATTTGAAGAAATGGTTGAAATGTATAAAGACGATGCCAATTTCAAAGATATTTACACAGCAATACAAATCCAATAGTTCATAACTGAAGTCAATGGTTAGATTATCTTATCCAAGGAGGTTTATTGTTTAAAGGCAAAAAGTTATGCATTCCCAAAAGTTCTATGAGGGAAAACATAATAAAGGAGAAACATAGTGGAGGATTATCTGGTCATTTTGGACAAGACAAAAGCTTTGCTCACGTAAATACTTTTTATTATTGGCCAAAGATGCAGACTGATGTTAAGAGATTTGTTGAGAAGTGCAAGATATGTCAACACGCTAAAGGGAGAAGCCAGAATACAAGATTGTACCAGCCATTGCCAATACCAGATTGACCATGGGATGCAGTTAGCATGGATTTTGTTTTGGGGTTACCTAAAACTCAAAGCGGAAATGATTCTGTTTATGTTGTAGTAGATAGATTTTCCAAGATGGCACATTTCATTACATGTAAAAAGACTAGTGATGCAACACATATTGCTAATCTATTTTTCCCAAAAATTGTAAGATTACATGGATTACGTGTAAGTATTGTGTCTGATAGAGATACAAAGTTTGTAGGGAATTTTTGGAGAACTCTTTGGAAGAAACTAGGAGCTAACCTTAGTTTCAATTCAGCATACCATCCTCAAACAGATGGACAGACCAAAGTAGTAAATAGAAGTTTGGGAAACATATTGAGAAGTTTAGTGTATCAAAATCGTAAGCAGGGGATTTAGCACTAGCTTAGGCTGAGATTGCTTATAATGACACTCCAAACTAAAGTATTGGAATGAGTCCACTTCAAATTATTTTTGGGATGAATCCAAGAAGTGTGTATGAGCTCAGAAATTTGGGTAAATAGGAGACAAGAAGTGCAAAAGTTGAAGAGTTTGCAGAGAAGATGTAGAGACTACAAGAAGATGTCAAAGGCAGATTGCAGGAAAGCAGTGGCAAATACAAACAAAGAGTAGATATGAAAAGAAGAGAGAAAGAATTCCAAGTGGGAGATTTAGTGATGGTATATTTGAGAAAAGAAATATTTCTTGCTAAGAATTACAATAAACTAAAAATGAAAAAGATAGGGTTGTGTAGAATTGTAAGAAAGTTTTCAACTAATGCTTATGAAATTGAATTGCTAGAAGGAATTGGAATATCACCTATATTCAATGTTACATATTTGTATCCATACAAAGAGACAAAGACAGAGCTACAAAAGGAAACTACAGAAGATGAAGTTCAAACTTTGAACTGGGAAGAAAAAATGTCAAAGACGGTTAAGAGAGAGGTGGAAGTTGTTTTGGAAAAAAGAGTATCCAAAAGAACTAGAGGACAAGTTTATTTTCAATATCTAGTCAAATGGAAAGGACAGCTAGTGGACGATGCTAGTTGGTTGACAACAACAGAGTTGCAGAAGTATGGAGTAAACCCTAAAAGTTTGAGGGATGATTCTTTTTTCCCTAGGAGTCTGATGCAGGAGCATCTGGACTTAGCCAACAATTTGTTCACTTGTTGTGGCTAAATGAGTTGAATTTCATTGACCTGAGTGGTCAAAAGTCAGTTTTAGCCGAGAGGGTTGGATCTCTCGAAAATGATTTGTACTTCATTATTGTAATAGTTAGGAAATTGTCTTATTTTAGATTAAGGGATAAGTTGTTAGCATAGGTGTGTAATGGAGCTTGAAAAAAGAGATTTGATTGTTGGAATGATTAAAATAAAGATTGAGTTGTTAGTATAGTTAGAATAGGATTTGACTCATAAAGAGAAGAAAATGTAATGAAGAAGGATTAGCTGAGATGATTGAGATTTGAGTGAGAGGCGAGAGTTGAGTGATAGAGAGGGTTTTGAGATTGAAACAGAGGTCTATTAATTTGCTATAAATGAGCCGAGAGGGCCAAGACTCTATAATTATTATTATATTGAAGGAATTTGATTTAGTGTGCATTTGTGTGTTAATCCTAGTGAAAACTCTCGTTTACCTTTGTGTATTTGCATTCTGAAACTAGATCGATTATTTTCCATGTTTTCATATTTTATTTGTAATCTCAGTGTTTATGTGTTAATCACGGCCATTAGTATTAAGGATGGGGGTAGGAGAGTTCGGAAAGGCTTGATCGTGGTTGAAGGCCCGTACTCCATCCTAACCATCGATCTAAATTTCAACTGCTTACGTCATAGTCAACAACGGGGTTAGGCATGTTTTTAACCCGTGTGTTAGTTGAAGAACCGCTAGCCGTAGGATTTGATGGATTCCATTATCCAATGGATATCGGGTTTTAAGATGATTGAACGATAATCCAAATCCAGACCCGAACCCTTATAGACCAAGAGTTTATAAACCATATCAGCTCCGTAAGGACGGTTAAACGTCGTGCAGATCCCTGTGCGATATCGCTGTCAAAGTTGGATCACTGTTGATGCTACTTATTGGATTAATATCGCATCACATCATTCATGAGTGAATGAATCATGGCCTGGAGGAATTGCAATATGTGATGTGAGATGATCGGGTGACTATCAACCATCGGATTAGATGACAAAATCAATGGTGTAGAGTGAAGCACCTGTGAAAAAAGAGGAAAGTCATCGTGGGAAGTCAATGTGGGACCGGTTGTTGTTCAATTGTTGTTCAGTTGTTGTTCAATTGTTGTTCAGTTGTTGCTAAAGTGTTGTTCAGTTGATGTTCAATTGACCTCCTGCGTCACTGACTCTCAGGGCAAAAAATTACCCTCCATCTACTGCCACCTTTTTTTAATTTTTAATTATTATTATTATTAATTATTACAAAAAAAATATGTGGGTTAAACATATATACATATTAAAAAACAAGTAAAAATATTCTTAACAACGGAGATTCACACCCACTTTACCATGAAAATTTTTAACTTGTAAATAGCTCTTGTTACAATACCATAGGCGAATACCATAGAGCATAAATATTAACCCTTGATCTGTGAATACTACTATAAATATTTTGGCATATTCTATGGAGGTTATATCTCTAGCATCCAATTAATAATTATTGATAATTAAATTAAAACTATGAAAGACTTATTCTGAAATACACACCTATCCACATGCACAAATCATAATTAAATTAAATAATTTAAATAAATATCATACGAACAAGTGTCATATGGAGTGAATTATGGTTTTTTGGGTATGTGCTATTGATAAACCATGGTATTATGACAAAACTTATTTATAAAATTAAGAATAATACATAGGAAAGTGAAAATAAATCTCCATAAATAAAAATTTTTTTTTTTAAATGTATATAATGCTTAACTTACCTTAATTAACTAATTTATAATTAATATATAATAATAATATTTTAAATTTAATTATTTTTGATTTTTTTTTTTAATTTGAATAAATATATTATAAAGTAAATGTAATGCCTTGGGAAAAATTGTAAATATTTGGTTTACTGTGGTAAATAAAAACTAAACCTGATATTATTATCTATTTTGAATTTAAGTATATTTTGTTTTCATTATGAGAGATACAAAGTTTTCTTTTCAAAAGGATGGTAATTTTTCAACGAGGAAGTTGTCATCTTGGAAAAAATAGTTGTTGTGAGAGCAACCCTAACCACCTCCCCTAACTGGAAGGGTTACTAGAGGAAAAGGGAAAAGGAGGGGGGGAAATCTGTGTTGTAGAGACAGATAGGAAAAGAAAAAGGAAGGCTAAGACTGGTGATGATCAGATAGCCCTACACACTATGCAAGAAACTTGTGGAAGACAAGGGTCTAACAAGTGAGAAAGGCGGGAGATTCTGGTCTCAAAAGACGAATCTCATGGACGGGCGGTTGAATTGTAGCAGACCAAGGATTGGGTGACTATCAGGAAGATCTTAACAGCCAGCAATACCAGGTATGTAAAGAATTCCTTGGAACATAATAGCTGGTAATTTTTTTTATTGAAACACATTTCTATTATAGGAGGGTATGGAGGGTTTCCTTTTACAGTAACTGTAGGGTGAAATAGTTGTCTCCCTCAAGAACTTTCCTTACTGTGGCACGAGTTAGTGGATGTGAAGAGTTTCCCCTTATATTGAAATTAGGTGATAACCGTGGGCAAAGACTACAGGGATTGTCATTAAAAATATATATAAATATAAGGTGGGAAAATTCAAAGATTTAAAGCAGAATCTGAAAGGCAAGAGACCGGCCCCATAAATGGGCAAAAAGAAACTTACACAGTAGGAAACAGTTTGAATGTTTAAAATATTACCTCCTAAGCACGATTGCATGCAAGAAAATGTAGTAAGCTTTAAGCAATAGAATTTAGGGACTTAATGCATAGTTAGCAGAATGGCCATTGACAAGAATCTGAGGAAAAAGTTGAAGTGGCAAAGGTAGTATTCGTAAGGGTTTTATTCATAAAAAAATAAAAAAACAGAACCCTTGTTTTTTATTCTCCATTCGCATGCATCCACGACTATAAATGATAGCAAAGCAAAACATATATCCATGTATATATACAACAAAAGGATGAACTTGCATTTACCCAATGATACGACGGTAAATATTCATGCTGTCGCTACAATAACCGTTTAACTAGAACTCTGAGGAGTGATAATAAACTTAAGCAAAAGAATTGTAAAAACGATTCACACGGTAGGTTGGCTGTATTCCAGGGCTAGACCCAAAGGTGAAGGCCGTCATGCATTATAGTTTGGCCAAGCAGACAACGAGCTCCCATGCGGGAGGCAGCCTATACCCAATGCGTAAAGGGAAAATAAAACATGTAGAACCAATATAGTGGGACTTCAAGTTGCAAACTGTGCATTAATGAAAGAGAATTACAATGAATTATCCACAGAAATGCCGCCATAATTCCGAAACCATGGAGAGCAAAGCTCAAAAACATTACAATAGATGACGCACTGCGCGGTAGGGTTTAGGAAAACACATTTAGATTTAGCATACAGTAAGGCCACAAAGGCTATAACTTAAATTCGAAAAGTATAGATAAACAACAACTGTGCGTAGTATTAATACAACTGTAACAAACCAAGAGGTATCCACCAGGGTTATACCCTGTGCAGTGTCCTTAAATAAAATTAATTACATAGCAATTCAAGAGAAGCCCGAAGGCATATCATTATTCACAAACACCAAAATATCCAAGGCCTCGGTTTGGCATAGCTACATCGAGGACAAGATTTCCCTGAAACCAGGAGGGTGCAGGGCATTCTTGTATGGCGTAAGGGTTCTCCATATCTCTGTGTCAAACAACGAAGAAGTAGACGTAAGGTCTTGGGCCGCATGGCCATTTCCAAAACTAAAAGGAGAACCATTATTTTTACCATTTGTTGAGCGAGTATTGTCAACATAGCTAGCAAATCGACCCTAACAAGAGTGCTGCTGTTAGGGACATACATGTTAGGCATATTAGGAACTGTAGGAACTCGAAAGGTCGAATAGCATCAACCAGACTCCATGAGTAGATGTTGGAGGTCAACACCACCATTCTCGACCATGGAACAAGCCAAGTAAGAAAACCCATTAGAAGATTTGAGCAAAAAAAACAATCAGAATCCTATAAGGGAGAAAGAAAAGAAAAGGAATCATTTAAAAATTAACTGCATGGCTCAATACTTACCAGAAGACTGAGCTGTAATAACCAAGGCAGATTCTAGGTTGGTGCTCGGCAAACGAAGAATCAGCGGCATCTACATAGTGAAAAGGAGTTTTGGACGGGCTCATAGTAGGTAAGTCAGAGCTGTTGCAGGTTGCTGAGAAAATTGTTTTGGAAACCTCGCGCCTCTGAATAACCCAAGGAGGACCCAATTGTTACAGCACAACCCTTGAATGGGCAATTGATCATCCAAGCCGTCGATGAAGGTGGTAAGATTGAGGGCGCAAATTCCAGGTGTACTCAGACCTCACCCCTTCACGTGATAGAATCGGCGGAATTAAATTCCAGAGCCAAGTGTTAAGGGCTGGTAGGGCCAGTAGTAAACCCCTGTCATATCCATTATCCACTGGAATTTTTTCTGATAACATAAAAGGAGATTACGTTACCCTTTAACTTTTCAGGTTGAATAATGAGACCTGGAGAATTAATATCATTAACAAAGTAATCCTATGTAAGCACGCTAGGATTAATATAAACATTATCATTAAGTTAAAAAAATTACTATCTTGTAGATGGGTGTATTACAAGTGGTATCAGAGCCTAGTAACAAAAATTGTGGCCTCTGGGAACTGAAAACTGATAGACAGATAAAGTACATACAATTTATTTTCGACTCTATTGAGCAGTTAAAGAAAAAAAACAGTTAATGCTTGACCCTTCTTTTGTTATTTTTATTCTTAGTTTAAGTACAAGAAAAATAGAAGCTTGATAATATGAGAAGAGCAGACAGTGCGTCACGCAGGTTTGTGGTGGGACAGGGCCCTGCAGCTAGTCCTGAAAATAACCCCGAATTATGGTTATAGCTTGGAGAGGAGGCTCGAAACACAAACCTGGCAATTTTGGAGACAGTACAAGATTTAAAAATTGAAATGGCCTAATTACGGGAGGATAACACAAGGTTAACTATGGAACATGAGAGGATTATAAAAATCTTGTCCGACAAATAGAATAAGAATCCACCGAATCTCAGTGCTGAGCAGCAAAGAATGTCAGAAGAACAGAATCGCCACACAGAACCCGAGGCATCAGAAGGAAGGGAGGAGGAACGGTCTGACAATGCTTCCAAACAATAGACATCAAAAAGGCAATGAATAGAGTTGCAAGGGGAATTCCGTAAGATCAAATCGCCACACTTTGACGGAGAACAAGAGGAAGCAACTGAGGAGTGGTTGATTAATATGAACAAATATTTCCAGCTATATGAATACGATCCCAACCTCAAGGCACAGTTGGCCATCTTCCAATTATAGGGAAAGGCTACCTTGTGGTGGGAAGAAGTTAAGATGGTAAGAGGAGTAAGTGAACAGAACATCACTTGGGAGAAATTTCAAAGATACTTTAAGGAAAGGTACCTGACTGAACACTTCTATGACGAGAAGGCTAGGGAATTCCATGACCTGCGGTTGGGACATCAAACTATGGATGAATTTATCACTCGTTTTACTTCATTGCTCTGTTATGTGCCTTATATTCGAGAGGAAAAGGCTAAAGTACAGAGGTTTGTCAGTAGTCTACCTTTGAGCATGAGGGAAAGAATCGAATTTGACAACCCAAAGACAATGGACGAGGCTATACGTAAAGCTCAAATCTGCTACCAGCAAAGCAAGCAAAAGGGAGAAATTCTGGGTAAGAAATGGGTCGATAAGAAAAGTAGCAAGCTAGCTGGAAATACTAAAGGTAATCATGGTGGAGGTAACAAAGGATACGCCAAGGGGAAAAACAAAAAAAATATGCATAAGAATCCGCTCCGATTAAAACCCCCCATTGAGTCCAAAACCACTGAACAACCTGGGAAAATAGACAACGAAGGGACAACAAGGCCTCCAGTGCAATGTTGGGGCTGTGGTGGACCCCATTATGTGAAAAATTGTCCTCAACGAAAAGGAACCGAACAGGTTTCCCAAGTCTATGAATCATCTGCAGTTGGCGATATAGGACCGAGTCTACCAAAGATAAATGCTTCTTTGGAAGATCGTTAAGCAAAGTACCAGCTGACCATGGTAAAATTCGAAGGTAAACTCTTAGACCTTGTTGTAACTGTTTTAATTGATCCAGGAGCTACACTAATTTATATTAGTCCTAAGGTTGTTGAGCATTGTAAACTGCAACCTGTAAAATTTAAGGACCCTTAGCTAGTACAACTGGCAACAGGGGCAAAGAGACAGGTACTTGCTAAGGTCAAAAACTGCCCCTTAAAGATAGCAGGATAGCCAGTGATGGTAGATTTAAATGTGCTTCCCCTTGGTTCGTATGATGTGCTGATTGGTATGGACTGGTTAGAAAACACTGGTCCATAATTAATTGTAAAACTAAGACTATCTGTTATAAAGACAAGTTTGGAATAAAGCAAGAGATGCAGGGAGTTAAGTAGCCAGTGCAGATTCGGCCCATAACAGCCTCCTAGTTAGCAAAATGCATTAGGAAAGGATGTCAGATTTATGCCATCCAAGTGGGTTATGCCAACTCAAAAGATAAAATAGCCACATTAGAAAACATTCCAGTAATCCAAGATTTTGTTGATGTGTTTCCGGAAGAGATCCCTAGCCTACCGCCCAAAAGAGACATAGATTTTACCATCAAATTGGTGCCAGGAGCAGCCTCGGTGTCCCGAGCACCCTACAGAATGAGCATACTAGAATTAACGGAGTTAAAAATGCAATTGCAGGAGCTGTTGGACAAAAACTAGATTCGCCCCAGCGTGTCACCCTGGGGAGCCCCAGTGTTGTTCGTTAAGAAGAAAGATGGGACTCTTTGCATGTGTATGGATTATCACCAGTTGAACAAATTGACGATCAAAAATAAGTATCCTCTACCCCATATTGATGAACTGTTTGACCAAGTAAAAGGGGCAACAGTTTTCTCAAAGATCGACTTGTCGATCAGGGTATCACCAGATTAGAATTAAAGAGGAAGACATAGCTAAGACAACTTTTAGAACAAGATATGACCATTATGAGTTTGTGGTGTCACCCTTTGGATTAACCAATGCCCCCACAACTTTTATGTGTTTGATGAACAACGTATTCCATCAGTCTTTGGATAAGTTTGTGCTAATCTTTATTAACGATATACTGATTTATTCTCGAACTATGGAGGAACATCAGGAGCACCTTAGATTAGCATTGCAAACCCTTCGGGAACACAAATTATATGCTAAGTTCAGCAAATGCGAATTCTTCAAAGAGAAAATACAATATTTGAGGAATATAATCACTAAAGAAGGAATCGCAGTGGATCCCGAAAAGATAAGGACCATAATGGAATGGCTGGTGCCCAAATATGTGGTAGACATTCGATCTTTCATGGGGCTAGCAGGCTATTATAGATGGTTTGTAGAAGGATTTTCGAGAGTAGCTTATCCAATCACTTCCTTACAAAAAAAGGGAAGAACTTTCAGATGGACCTCTGGATGTCAAAAAAGTTTCGAACAACTTAAATATTTGCTCACCACAGCCCCCATTTTAAGCATAGCCGATCCCAGCAAAGATTATGTGGTGCACACGGACGCAAGTAAGGAAGGGGTAGGAGGTGTGTTAATTTAGGAAGGGAAGGTGATAGCCTATGAATCAAGAAAATTAAAAGAACATGAGCATAAATACTCTGCTTATGATTTAGAATTGGCAACCGTCATTCACACCTTAAAAATGTGGCAACACTACCTTATGGGGAGAAAATTTCTATTGTTGACAAATCACCACAGTTTGACTAATTATTTTAGCTAGCCCACCTTAAATGAAAGGCAAGCACGGTGGGTGGATTTCTTGAGTGGTTTTGACTTTGAGATCAAGCATTTAAAAGGGAAAGAGAATCGGGTGGCGGACACTTTGAGTCGGAAATTGCAATGTTTATACGAGATTTCTTGCAGCAAAGGGAAAAGCCCCTTCGGAGAAATGATTAAAGAGGCAGCATAACAAGACACTGGTTACCAACAAATAAAACAGCAAATTCAGCAACCAACCAGCAAAGAAAAACAGTCAGATTATGCTTTGGATACTGCCAGACTGTTGTATTACAAGAAAAGGTTGTATGTACCCGATCAGAATAGCATTAAAAGTCTAATAATGGATGAGTATCATAAGAGTCATTACGTGGGACACCCAGGATATCAAAAAATGATCATTGCACTTCGAAAAGAATATTATTGGCTGGGTATGAAAAAAGATGTGGCTGGATATTTGGCACGATGTTTGGAATGCCAACAAATAAAGGCAGAACACCAACACCCAGCGGGGTTACTACAACCATTACCCATCCTAGAATGGAAGTGGGAAACCATTTCTATGGATTTCATAACAAGTTTGCCTAAGTCAAGGAAGAATAACGACTCCATCATGGTGGTGGTGGACAAGTTAAGTAAGTTAGCACATTTTATACTGGTACAATCTACTTATAGAGCTGTGCAGATCACCCATATTTTCATAAAAAATATATTCAGATTGCATGGGCTACCAAAGACAATAATCTCAGACCGTGATGTAAAATTTACATTGGTCTTTTGGAAAGCATTGTTCGAAGAGTTGGGGACTCAGTTGAACTTTAGCACGACTTATCACCCTCAAACTGACGGGCAAACTGAACGGGTGAACCAGGTGTTGGAAGACATGTTAAGAGCATATGTGATGCAGCAACCAACTAAGTGGGAGGACTACCTACACTTGGTTGAGTTCGCATACAATAATGGCTATCATACATCGTTGCAGATGAGCCCATTTGAAGTATTGTATGGGTGGAAGTGTCGCACCACCTCAAGTTGGGGTGGACCAGAAGACAGATTGATGTTAGGACCTGAAATGCTTAAGGAAATGGAGGAACTAGTTAAAAAGATACGTACTAATCTAAAGGCAGCTTAGGATAGGCAAAAGAACTTTGCTAACCGAAAGAGGAGGTTTAAGGAGTATCAAGTTGGTGATCATGTGTACGTGAGAATTTGAGCAAAAAGAGCACATTACAATGGAGCAGGTGCGCTAAGCTAGCACACCGATTCTGTGGACCTTTTCAGATCTTGGCTAGAATCGGGTCGGTAGCATACTAGCTCACCTTGCCAAGTCATATACGGGTCCATAACGTTTTTCATGTTTCCGTATTAAAAGAATATGTTTACGATCCTAAGCATGTAATCAGCTGGCAGGATATACAGGTAAGGAATAGCCCGGTAGATAAAATTAAATGAGTTCCGTAAAGGAAAAAACTGACTTAAGATGTTGCTTGTTACAGGTTGAACCGGAAGGAGAAATCTTGGTCGAATCGCTGAACATCCTTGACTGGAGAGAAGTAATGCTGTGGAAATGGGTTGTTACCCAAGTTAAAGTCCAGTGGCAACACTTTGGGCCTAATGAGGCCACTTGGGAAGATGAAGAACTTATGAAAAGAGCTTATTCAGGGTTGTTCATGGCTGAAAGACATCGGGATGATGTCCAATCTCAGGGGGGGAAGATGTAATGCCCCGGGAAAAATTGTAAATATTTGGTTTACTGTGGTAAATAAAAACTGAACTTGATATTATTATCTGTTTGGAATTTGAGAATATTTTGTTTTCATTATGAGAGATAAAAAGTTTTCTTTTCAAAAGGATGGTAACTTTTCAACAAGGAAGTTGTCCTCTTAGAAAAAATGGTTACTGTGAGAGCAACCCTAACCACCTCCCCTAACTGGAAGGGTTTCCGGAGGAAAAGGGAAAAGGAGGGGGGGGAAATTTGCATTGTAGAGATAGGCAGAAAAAGAAAAAGGAAGGCTAAGTCTGGTGATGATTAGATAGCCTTGCACACTATGCAAGAAACTTGCGGAAGACAGGGGTCTAGCAAGTGAGTAAGGGGGGAGATTTTGGACTCGAAAGACGAATCTCATGGACGGGCGGTTGAATTGTAGCAGACCCAGGATTGGGTGACTATTAGGAAGATCTTAACAGCCAGCAATACCAGGTATGTAAAGAATTCCTTGGAACAGAATAGCTGGTAAATTTTTGTATTGAAACACATTTCTATTATAGGAGGGTATGGAGGGTTTCCTTTTACAGTAATCGTAGGGTGAAATAGTTGTCTCCCTCAAGAACTATCCTTACTATGGCATGAGTTAGTGGATGTGAAGAGCTTCCCCTTATAATGAAATTAGGTGATAATCGTGGGCAAAGACTACAGGGACTGTCATTAAAAATATACATAAATATAAGGTGGCAAAATTCAAAGATTTAAAGCAGAATCTGAAAGGCAAGAGACCAGCCCTGTAAATGGGCAAAAAGAAACTTACACAGTAGGCAGCAGTTTGAATGTTTAAAAGATTACCTCCTAAGCACAATTGTATGCAAGAAAATGTAGAAAGCTTTAAGCAATAGAATTTAGGGACTTAATGCGCGGTTAGCATAATGGCCATTGACAAGAATCTGAGGAAAAAGTTGAAGTGGCAAAGATAGCATTCGTAAGGGTTTCATTCATAAAAAAAAACAAAAAAAAAAAGAGAACCCTTGTTTTTTCTTTTCCATTCGCATGCATCCACGACTGTAAATGATAGCAAAGCAAAACATATATCCATGTATATATACAATAGAAGGATGAACTTGCATTTACCCAATCATACAACGGTAAATATTCATGTCGTTGCTACGATAACCGTTTAACCAGAACTCTGAGGAGTGATAATAAACTTAAGCAAAAGAATTGTAAAAAAGATTCACACGGTAGGCTGGCTGTATTCTAGGGCTAGACCCGAAGTTGAAGGTCATCATGCATTATAGGTTGGCCAAGCAGACAACCAGCTCCCATGCGGGAGGCGGCCTATACCGAATGTGTAAAGGGAAAATCAAACATGCAGAACCAATACAATGGGACTTCATGTTGCAAATTGTGCATTAATGAAAGAGAATTACAATGAATTATACACAGAAATGCCGCCATAATTTCGAAACCCTGGAGAGCAAAGCTCAAAAAAATTACAATAGATGACGCATCGCGCAACAGGGTTTAGGCAAACACATTTAGATTTAGCATACAGTAAGGCCGCAAAGGCTATAACTTAAATTCGGAAAGTATAGATAAACAACAACTGTGTGTAATATTAATACAACTGTAACAAACCAAGAGGTATCCCCCAGGGTTATACCCTGTGCAGTGTCCATAAATAAAATTAATTACATAGCAATTCAAGAGAAGCCCGAAGGCATATCATTATTCACAAACATCGAAATATCCAGGGCCTCGGTTTGGCATAGCTACATCGAGGAAAAGATTTCCCTGAAACTAGGAGGGTGCAGGGCATTCTTGTATGATGTAAGAATTCACCATCTCTCTATGTCAAACAATGAAGAAGTAGACGTAAGGTCTTGGGCCGCATGACCATTTCCAAAACTAAAAGGAGAACCATTCTTTTTACCATTCGTTGAGCGAGTATTGTCAACATAGCTAGCAAATCGACCCTAACAGGAGTGCTGCTGTTAGGGACATACCTGTTAGGCAAATTAGGAACAGTAGGAACTTGAAAGGCCGAATAGCATCGACTAGACTCCACGAGCAGATGCTGGAGGTCGGCACCACCATTCTCGACCATGGAACAAGCCAAGTAAGAAAACCCATTAGAAGATTTGAGCAAAAAAAACAGTCGGAATCCTGTAAGGGAGAAAGAAAAGCAAACGAATCATTTAAAAATTAACTACATGGCTCAATACTTACCAGAAGACCGCGCTGTAATAACCAAGGCAGATTCCAGGTTGGTGCTCGACAAACGAAGAACCAGCGGCATCTACATAGCACAAAGGAGTTTTGGACGGGCTCATAGCAGGTAAGTCGGAGTTGTTGCATGTTGCTGAGAAAATTGTTTTGGAAACCCCGTGCCTCTGAATAACCCAAGGAGGAGGCAATTGTTACAACACAACCCTCGGATGGGCAACTGATCATCCAAGCCGTCGATGAAGGTGGTAAGATCGAGGGCGCGAATTCCAAGGGTACCCGGACCTCACCCCCTCACGTGATAGAATTGGCGGAATTAAATTCCAGAGCCAAGTGTTAAGCGCTGGCAGCACCAGTAGTAAACCCTCGTCATATCCACTATCCACCGGAATCTTTTCCGATAACGTAAAAGGAGATTACATCACCCTTTAACTTTTCAGGTTGAATAATGAGACCTGAAGAATTAATATCATTAACAAAATAATCCTATGTAAGCATGCTAAGATTTACTATCCTGTAGATGGGTGTATTACAGTGAAAATATTTTGATGCTTACTATAGATTGATAACTATTCAAATTTACCAATTATTTGATATATAATTAAACCAATTCTAATATAATTATAATAGAAATCTAAACTTTTAAAACTTAAATAATTATAAAATAAAATTTTATTTCATTTAAGTAAAAAATAAAAATATTTGATACTTGGTGGAGATTGATACCTATTCAAATTTACCAATCATTTAATATATATTAAACTAATTGCAATGGAGTTATAAGAGAAATCTAAAAACTTTTAAACCTGAATAATTATAAGGAATAAATATTTATTTCTTTAATTAAAAAAAGACTACACTCATTAGAACATAAATATATTGAGTATTTTACACATGATATTTCTCTTTTTAAAGTTTATATTTTATATTAAAATTATAAAACATACATTAAATATGCCGATGCAACGTGTTAAATGAATTAAATATGAAATTTGACGAGTCAGAAAATTTTATCGCCTAGATATTGTAAGTCGGTGTAAAAAGGTGATCAGACGTATCCTGAAGCCATGACTAGGGTCATGCCACCTCATAACTTACGACTCCCAATGTCGGTGTTGATCAAATACCAGGTCAACACCTCTTCTCCCGATTGGAGGGCTTTGCGTCGAACAGTGGGTCGCCTCGGTGCCTGTCCCAGGCCGTCCATGGTTAAACTTTACACGGTCTCCTCAATGGCCTGCAACTCTCTGTTACGCTACCAGCTCACCATCTTGTACTTGCTGCAACTATCATCATCTCGATCCATGCTTTGCTTCTTTTCTTATCTATATGCCCCACCCCACGTTTTGGAGTCGGTTACCAGAGCGTGGCAGTCAATACTCCGCTATCAAATAATGGCAATGAACAAGCGTCCAGTTACCAACCTAATTTTGTAAACGCCAATCAATAGTGCCGGTACGATTAACATATTTGGATAAGCATGTGGGAAAAACAAATGATTAGTTTTATTGAGGCAATTTTTTGAATTTTTTGGGTTAATTTTGTATTTAATTTATTTAAAAATTTATTGGAATTACATGTTTGATTAGAATATTGAATTTATATAATGAAAAAAAACTAATTTAAATAATATAAATTAAGATTTTATTACAATTTTTTCATTTAAATTGGACCAAAATTCCACTTA
>APFE030516144.1:47301-91015 GCA_000404065.3 Pinus taeda
ATATTTTATAGACTAAAATATTTACAGGTAAAAAAAATTAATCCATATCAATTCATGTCTGATTCATAAATCTAAACTAATAATATTAATATTAACTACTACACTACATTTTAAACTTAAATTTAAATCAATTATATTTTAATAATGGATATTTCATTCAATGCTCTTATGAAACAATCTATTCAGTGTCGGATTTCTTTTTTGTTTTTTGTTTTTTAAAGAGATAACCGTGCAATGATACTTAAGTTTGAGTGGAGTGTGTTGTGGTCCACATACAAGTATGTAGGATCCATAATAAATATGTAGATTAAACGTTTTTGTTATTGTTTTCATTCATTCGAATAACTTGGATCGATGGTCTATTTAAGTTTATATATTAATAATAAAATATGTTTATTAATTAAATTTAGAGGATTTTTTTTAATTTAATTAAAATTAGTTAACCAGTAAATTTTGATAAATTAAATACTTATTTCATGATATATTTTATATTATTAAAATTAAAAATAATAATTAAATTTAATTAATTAAAATTTTATTATATATATATATAATATATATAAATATATATATTATTTTATCCAACTACACTGATTTTGGAAGCTTTTTTTCTTTACTTTTTGATCACATAAAAAGATTTTGAAAAATGACAATTAGACTCTTTTTTCTTGAGGTTAGATAGACCACATTGGTCTAAGTGGACGTTAATCATCATCATCATCTTACAATATTGATAATTTGCAAATATGTTTTCTTTGTTCCTATGACATTTTTTTAATTAATTAATTTCATTGAAAAAATGGAAGAAAGAGCATAATTACTTTTGAGATTTGACTATTGAAGTTTACAAAGACATATATACTCTACCCTTTTGTGTTTGAAAATGTGACATTTCAAGAGGAAACACATGCTCTAACTATTAAACCCACTCAAATTGTATTTTAATAATCTAATAATTTTAGATAAATACATTTTTTCAGTAATAATTGTCAATATGTACCGGAATAGGCATGTCTATTTCAAAATAGGTCTTCCATAATTTTAATTTAATTATCATTAATTATTAGGTAGATGATTGAGGTTTAACATCTAAAAAATATGCTAAAATATTCTTAATAGTATTCACAAATCAAGGGTTAACATGTCCCTTAATTAATTTATTTCAAATTAATTAATTAAAAAAATATTAGTTCAACATGTGCCATAATTGGAATTTGGTATCATAAAGCCATGGTATTGTTACGAAGACTATTTGCAATGCAAAAAAAATCCATAATTAAATGGTGACTGACTCCAATGGTTAAAGTCATGAAATTGACTCCAGTGTTATAACAAAAACAATTTACAAGTGAAATTTTCCTATTGACAATTTTTTGAAGTAATATATTTTAACTTATACACAATTTTTTTATAATTAATAAAATAATACTTTAAATAATTAATAATATTTAAATTTTTATGGTTTTTTAAATGTTAAAATATATATGGTAAGTTTGTTGCTTATTAAAATAGATTTAATGTGGATATTTACAAGCCATATTAATTCATATGATAAGCTAATTTAAAAATATTACCAAAGAAAAAATTTAGGGATTAATATTATACGATAATTGGGTTTAATTTCCCATTCTTAAAAAAAAAGCCAAATTTCTTTTCTGTTTTCAAAAAAATTATTAAAATAATTTCTTTTTTCTTGAAATTTGTCAAAATTATGTAGAAATTATATAAAGTAATTAGAAATTTGAATATTTTTGACTAAAATTTTTATAGTTTATAAATTAAAAACTAATGAATTTATCAAAAATTCTAATTTTAAAATAAATTTCCATTCTTGAAATTTTCCAAAATTATAAAATTTTGGATAAACGAATAGTGATTCAACCGAGCTCTTAGATGGTTTGAAATATATTAATGGTTCTCACAAAATGCAAAATACATGTTTTCCATAGCCTCGCTCTAGTGATGTTTGACCCACAGATTGCTTTAAAAATTCGAGCCGGCATTGTACACCGACATAAGAGCCGCAACAAACAAGCAGGCATTGCATACACCGACATAAGAGCTGCAACAAACATAATGTTTATATAGAATAGTGGCAGGAGGATGGAGTCTGGTGATATATTAGGGAGGTAGTATAAGCTCTGGCGATCGGGGAGTATGGATCACGGAGAGAATGAAACCCAATATTACAGCACCAGAAATGGTAAGCAAGATAAAAAAAGAGAATGCTGCCTATGTGGGGACGTTGGATTTCAGGAACGCTTGTTCAGATGCAGCAGATGCCACCACAGATTTCAACACATGTGAGTCTCTGTTGGGCCTCTGTGTCTCTGTTGACCCTCTGTTTCAGTAATTTTATTGTATACAGCCGATCATGGCCACTAACGTTTTACTTTTCTCTTACCCCTGCGATTTACCCTCATCATATTTCTCATATGTTGGCATTCTTGCAGATACTGCAGCAGGTTGTATTCTGACCAATTGGAATTAGGTGGGGTAAATGTGTGTGACTGGTGCCAGTACTTGGAAGCAAAAGAGAAAAACCAGAGCCACAAAAGGAAAGTTGAATTGCAGGAAATGGAAAATAGGAATGTCAAGGAGGTAGCTGCCAGTGAAATTGTGTGCACTTGGGCATCCACATGTTCCTTGAAGCAGCCTGCATCGGGAGCCATGGAGAAACCCAAGAAAGTAAATGCTAAGACTTCTAGCCTAAAATTCCACATCAAATTTGGAGGGAGTAAACAGAGCCAGAGCCAGAGCCAGCCCTCTCCCACAGAGAACAAGCCATGTATTGAAGTTCTCAGAAATTTGCCCCCTGGTACTTCTGAGAGCAGCCCTACCAAAGGTGGATTAGGTCGTCGGTATAAGCTACTCTCAGATGTTCTATCCTGAGAAAATCCCATCCAGAATTTGTTGCTTCCACATTTCTCGTAAGTTTTATGAGTTTGGGCTGGAGCCAACATCAGATGTACAGTGTTTTAAATAAATCAAGTTAGTTAGATTTTTCTTTGTGGTATGTGGGCTTATTGAACATGTTTGCAAATAATTTACTAAGTATGAAATAGTTGGTTTTATGGAGTTTAATCTTTATTTCATTCTAATTTAAATCCAAAAATCCATACTTTATTAGAAAACAAATTTCCAGTATACTAGAAACATGATAAATTTTCCAACCATTTCAGTTTCCTGAAAACCTACGAGAACATAATAATATCATGTACGCCCTCTCTTTGCTACCATGCAAATGCCAACAGACTAAGGAGAAACCCTGTAACAGTACAGCCCTCTCTTTGCTACCATGGAAATGCCAACAGACTAAGGAGAAACCGTGTGACAGTAAAGAACCTCTGTATCATACATAGATCGTTAGGTCCCCTGGTGGATTCAATTATGGGCAGACTGGAACTGAGCAGAATTGGCCACAGCATTTGTGAATTTGCCTGTTGAGAAACTGCTTTAATGGGTTAGTGCAGACAAACAGGTAGCTTTAGGAATCTGTACCTGTCCTCGAGCAAATTATTTCAAACCCAAATGTTTTTGTCGGCTTCAACAGATCTTCAAACTTATCTGTTTCAGGAGTTGTTTATCAACTTTTTAAAATCTTTTCTCTGCAATTGGGTTATATAGCAAATCGGAGTTTTTATCAAACTTATCTGTTTCAAGAGTTGTTTATCAACTTTTTAATATCTTTTCTCTGCAATTGGGCTATATAGCAAATCAGAGTTTTTATCAATCTCACTATTAAATTGATTTAAGAATTAGCAAAATCTTGAAATAATTTGATACCATATTATCAAAATTAAATCATTTTAATCATATTTAAAAAATTTATTAATATCTATTTATTATAAAAAAAGTTTTGAGAATATTTTAAAATCTAATAAATATAAATATGATTAAAAATTTCACTATTTTTATTAGAATGTTTTAGCAGGGACAGAATTTTGATGATTGTTAGAATGTTTTCATAGTGGAAATGGATTCAGTGTCATCATGAATCTTTGAGACAACTAAAATCTTGAAAATTGACAGCTATAATCAAGATTTCCAAAAATTTCCACCAAATTTTGTCAAAATTTTACAGAAATTTCTATTATTTTCCAAAAAAAAAATATAAACTCCTTAAAAAACTTCTACTCTACTTTAAAATATTCCCAAAATTTACGCTTAATTCAAATTAAATTCAACATATCTTTCGGTATCTATTTCATCTATGTTTCATACGCACCATTTGGCTCAGATTCGCGAGTTGTATGAGTATCTCCCTGCTGCGCTGGCGATATATGGCACTGAGGGGAGACGGATCTACGGCGCCATGGGAGGAGATGGATCTGCCATTTCTGTAGACCACCCCGCCTTCGATACTTTACAAACTTGCCTCGGCTATTGAGCCATGTTGCTGGAAATGGACGGTTAATTGCCTGTCATTTGCTCATTTTGATGGTGAAAATTAAGACCCTAATAAAAACTTAATTAAATATTGTTTGTGATATTTAAATTCATTTCTTTCATTTCCTTTTGTGATTTATATTTCAAATATATTTGAAGTATTTTTTTTTGTAAAAATCATATCTAAAGGGTTAAATAGGGAGATAACACTTTCCAACCGCTATAAGGAAAACCAATATGTGTGAATCATAATCAATTTGTGTGATTCATCATCAAAACAAGATGAAGATAAAACTTTTTAGCCACTCTATTTAACTGGATAAGGAAGATGAGGAAAAAAAGGAAAAAATAATATAAATATTTGAAAACTGGTTTTTAGTTAATTTTAAAATAATTAAATTTAACTAATTTTAACTAAAAATTATATATATATATATATATATATATATATATATATATATATATAAACTAACATGACAGATAGGAAATACATAAATAAATATATGATTATAACATATTCATAAATATAGTAAACATTATTTAAACAGTAAAAGTCACTTAGTCAAAAAGTAAATATAAAATATTTTAGACTAATAAAAAATGATATAATTAAATAAATATTGATAAATTATAAACTAATTAGAGATTAGAATCTAATATTTTGGTCATAATTTAAATAAATAAATATATATACATTTTTTTATTAGAAGATTTAAATTTTGGCATAATTTGGAGAAATAAATATATATATCTATATATATATGTGTGGGAATAAGAGTCATTAAAACAATGGAAACATTATTCTTAAAGAAAAATAACTAAAAAACTTTTAAAGTCGAAGAGGAATAAAAAGTGAAAAAATAAAATCAAGAGGGAGAATAGAGACAAAAGAGGATTAATAAACTCCATGGGAAATCAGAAGAAAACAGAAACAATAAGATGAAAATGAGGAATGAAAAGGAAAAGAAACTAAGAGGAGGAAAAGGCATGAATCCATTCCATTCCCTATATTTGTGATGTGTATTTTTTATTTTAAAATTAAATAAAAAAATATTTGTGGCCCAAGTTTATATAAATTGTTGTATTAATGTGGGCTTCTTGTTCCACAAAGAGTCTTATACACTACTTTGACGTTGTAACCTTAAAATTGGATTGTTATTATTTTTTTAAGTCGCGGACGTGTAGATTAGTTAAATTGTGTGAGGTCAAAAGGCTATATTCTTTTAATGTATAGAACATAACAAATAATGCCCTTTAACATGGAAATGAAGCTACCAATATGAGAGAAAAAGAACATGGAAGCTTTAGAAGTAAAAGTATGTTTTGAATTTTTTCCTAATCATTTAGAAGTAAAAGTATGTTTTGAATTTTTTCCTAATCATTTCTTTTTTGGAAAAAAGGAAAAAAGTAGAGTAGTTTTACCAAGGAAATAAAATTACATACTAAGGTGTCTAGGGCACTCCAAAGAGATTGAGGCCCACAAAAAAGCCTAGAAAGGAAACTGAAAAAAGGACTAAAAAAGATGTTGTTCATGGTTAGAACTATTTCTGACTATCAACGATATAAAACCTGAAGGAGTTCTATCATAATATCTAGAAAGTATATGTATAATAATGTCAACTATCAAAAAGCAAAAAAAATATCACTTATAATGTACTACTCATTTAATCATTTGATTGAAGCCATGAGCCATGAAGATTTTCTAATTAGACACCCTTTTTAGTTGTTTTAATTTCCCATATGCCAATCATGCTAAATTTGAAAGGTTGTCTACTTTCTTGTTATTGCACCTATAAATGTGTTCAAAGGATAATTGAGAGGGGGGAGAAATAATTTGTTGTATGTGGAGAAAAAATGGTGAAAAGCATAGTTGTGTAGTCTTGCAAGACCTTTCATCCAATTTATCACAAAGTAATGAGTCCTCGTAGATGTGTAGGTGTGATAGTCCCTATCCATGAAAGTAGTAGATTGAGGGTCATTAATTATGCATAATTGTTAGTAGTAATTCCTAGTTTGGAGAAGAGGGAGATGGAGTGATCATTAGAATGAGGATACCCTTAGTGGCCCTGATGGAAGGGTCTCCCTAAGCAACACCATCAAAGAAAGAACAAGGGAGGCTTGAGATAACTTGTTGATCTGATCATTTCTAAGAGGAGGGAACTTGAGGAGGTGGTTTGGGGGAGTCAATAATGTTGAGATTGTGGATGGCTACCTTTAGAGACAGGACCTCCTTATTCATGAAAATGACCCCATTACAAGCTAACCAAACTCCCAAAACAACTGTGAGAGGGAGAGCTTTTTGGACTTTATTTGGATGAGAATTAAATCAATTCTGAGTCCATCCTCAATGGAGTTTCCTTCCCATTGGTATGATTGTCCCTTCATTCATTTGATTTCCATCCAGACAGATTGTGTAAATTGGTAGGAGAGAAAGAGATCTCTAATTGTTTCTTTAGCTTGATAATAGAGAATACAAATACTTGGCTCTTGAAATGTACACTTTTGTAAATTATCCTAGGTTAGAGCTTTAATACAAAGGATAAGTGATTGGAATTTGGATTAGGGGCAAAATTTGCTCAAAAATAAAAGTGCTTGGAATCAATCAAAACCTGAATGATCATGTCTGTCTCAGTGATACGATCCCAATGCAACTCGTTTAACTCAAAACGAAGTTCGTATGAGAAAGTTAGAGCTTGTTGTTTGTTTTGTCAAACATGCAAAATTTTGTGACTGGGACACTGACTAGGCATTCATACAGCCCAATTAGCAAAAATAATATTCTAGGGAATATTCTCAAAATATTCTATGGAATATTCCCAAAATATTCCGACATGTGGTTCAATCTGGTTGTGGGAAGTGTTTGTACGTGATTGGTCTATGGAATATTGGGTGGACCAATGAGAGGGTGACATGTGGCAAGCCCGAAGGTTGCCACATGCCCTCTCAAAGGTCAATCAAAATTTTATTGGCAGGCCAGGGTGTTGAAAATAGCAACAAGAAATGCTAAAATTAGCATTGCTATAAATAGCATTTTGGGATACATTCCAATTTTAATTAGTCCCTAAATCAAAATTGTGAATTAAAATTTGAATTTGAGTGCAGCAGCGATTTGTAAAATAATTAATTAATTCATCTTGAGTTAATTAGTTAGAGAAAATCAAACATGAAGTCTATGTGAAGACATGCAACAATTATCCCTTTGATTGAGGAAGTTGTCCCTTAATTAAGGAGACTAGGATGAGTTGTACTTTGAGTTGTAATTAGTTAGCTCAATTAACTGAGTTAAGTCTAGTTAGATTAGTTCCAACAGTTTGTGGAACTGATTGTGAGTTCAGTTAGTCAATGCATGCATGCATGCAACTAGTGTATTTCAGATAACTGAATATTCTCTCATAAATAACTCATGCATGTCAGTTTAGACAGCAACCTAGTTGAGATCAAAGGATGGAACAATGTACTATCAGTTGCAGGAATATTCCCTTGAGGATATCTCTTGCATGCAGAAGATTCTTTCCTTGAGGTTTGCACAGTTATTTATGAGTTTGGTGAGCAGTGTGTGAGGTAATTACACAGAGGTGGCAGCTTGAGGACCCAAGAGAAACTGCGCAAGGAAATAGGAGGCTTGGAGGATTGAAGGAAGGCATATGTGTTGTCTATTCTGTTTATGAGCAGCAGTGAGGGATTGTACTGAGAGATGGATAGCTTGTGAGCTAAATCTTTGTGTAATCCTGAGATATTTCCACTTGTATGATAATATAGATAGCGGGGTTTTTATCTGAGGCTTTCCTCATAGTATTCCTTTGTGTTCATGTGTGATTATTTCTTCTTCATCTGTTATATGTGTTCTATTTGATCTTGCTCAAAATCGATTAAGCTTCTGCAAGTTTGTTCGAAGAAGTAGATAAAGTATTTTGCTTTAGTATATTGCATTATCAGGTGATCTACAGTGAGAATTTCTACATGGTATTAGAGCAAAGGTGATTAAAGCAAAGAACAATATACAAAGAAGTTCGAAGTTCGAAGTTTGAAGTTCTTGATTATAGAAATCGAATTCTTATCACATCTCAAATTTCACCAATGGCGTTCAATGGTTTGAGACTCAAGTATGCCCTGGATGGCAGCTCGAATTATATAGCCTGGAAGGATTGCATGGAAGCAGTATTAGAGGACAACGGTTTGAAGGACTTCATTGATCAAGAAGTCCCCAAGCCAACATCAGCTAATGCCCAAGAATTGGTAGAATGGAAGAAATGTGTGGCTAGAGCGAGGAGGATTCTTCTAGAGGGAGTTCGAGACCACATTGTCTCGAGTCTCCATGGGAAGGAGACATCATTTTCAATGTGGAAAACATTGAAGGATCTATATCAGAACAACATTGATCAAAGGAAGCGGTGCTGAAAGACAAGCTTTGGAAAATCAAGTGTGAAAAGGGCGACAGAATCTCTACATATCTAAACAAGATCACCACCTGCAGGGATGAGCTTGGAAGTGTAGGAATCACGACAACTGATGATGACATGGTGAGTCTTGCTCTCCTCAGTCTTCCTAAGAGCTAGCATAGATACTAAGACTCAGTAAATGGAAGAGAGAAATTGCCAGATTGAGAATGACTGTGGTTGGATCTGATGTAGGAGGAGATCAGGAGAAGCACCATAGATGGATCTTCATCAAAGCATGATGATGAAGAAAATCTAGCCTTAGCGAGTAAGGTGAGGAAAGGGAAAGGGAAGGCTTCCCATTCCAAATCGAGTTCTTCCCATGGTGGGAAGAAGATTGACAAATCTAAAGTGTGATGCTTTAATTGTCATGAGGTGGGCTATTATGCAACAAATTATCCACAGAAGAAATCTAAGAAGGGATCTTAGAAAGGATCATATGGTGAGGCACTGACCTCATAGTTCGAATTGAATTTCACCCTCATCGCATGCATGGTTTCATCGATGGTGGGTTGTGTTTGGTATCTGGACAGTGGAGCCTCATTCCACATGACCAGCGACAAGAGTTTATTCAGTACCTTGGAGGCGAAGGACCTCCAGATGCTTATAGAGATGGGCGATGACAGAAAGTACCATGTTTCAGGTGAAGGAACGGTTGTGTTTCAGAGGGAGCATGGAGCTCCTCTCACCCTGACTGATGTAAAGTATGTGCCTGGATTGAAGAAGAACCTGGTATTCGTCGTAATGTTGGAAGACAAACACTATGATGTAGTCTTTAGTAAAGGAAAGGCATTCCTGAGACACATCGGCACGGGACAGACCAAGAGGATTGGGATTCAAGTGAAGAATCTTTACAAGTTGGAGGTAAATGACTGTGCTGCATTGAGTTCCAAAGTAGAGTTGGTGCAAAGCCAAGATATTAGCAAGCTATGGCATAGAAGATTGGGCCACTTGCACCATGGGGCCTTGAAGATCATGTAGCAGATTTCTACCGGACTTCCCAAGGGTAAACTTGAGAAAGTGGATACATGCAAAGGTTGTACCTTGGGTAAGTATGCAAAATCTTCCTTTAGGATCGAGACAGTCGAGCTGGAGCAATCTTGGAGCGAGTTCATACAGATGTGTGTGGACCATTCTCGACAACCTCCACCACTAAACAAAGGTACTATGTTATTTTCATTGATAATGTTTCTCGTAGATGTTGGATCTATTTCATGCAGAAGAAGGATCAAACCTTCTCAAGGTTTTATGAGTTCAAAGCCTTGGTTGAGAAAGAATCAGGAAATAAGATAAGGGCCTTGCGAAGCGACAATGGTGGAGAGTATGTCTCTCAATAGTTTAAGGACTTTTGTGCAGCAGAAGGAATTAAACGGGAGTTGACAACACCCCATAACCCACAACAGAATGGGGTGGCTGAAAGGAATAACATAACAATTGTGGGAGCAGCTCGGGTGATGCTACATGACCAAGGCCTACAACTTCATTTGTGGGCTGAGGCATGCAATACAGTGGTATACTTACAGAATAGAAGCTTGCATCGTATACTGGGGACGAAGACACCAGAGGAGGCTTTCTCCAGGAAGAGACTAGATGTGAGTCACTTCGGGATCTTTGGATCATCGATATTTTGCCATGTGACCAAATATTCTCAGAAGAAAATTGAGCCAACAGCTGAGTTGGGGATACTTGTGCGGTACACTGATACACCCCACAACTATCGGGTGTTCTTGCATACCAGTCAGAGGACAGTGGTACGCAGAGAACTAAAGTTCGATGAGCAGAAGGCCATGAAAGTATCCATTGAGAGGGAGCTCAAGTTGCATGCAGAGGAGGAACTTTTGGTTCCTAAGGAGGAGGAGGCTCAGACTGATGCAGAGCAACTACATGTAGAGGATCCAAGGGTGGAGACATCCACTCATGCAGAGTCTTCCAGAGATGGGCGAAACACTCAAGGGAAGCTGACATATTGATGATGGATGCGAGAGAGAATGTGGGACAACCATCTTCTTAGTATAGACAGAGGAGGTCACCTGAGTGGTACACTGGTTACATGGCCCTGGTTGGGGAATGTATAGAGACCGAACCATCTTCCTTTGAGGAAGCAGTGCAACAGCCAGTCCATAGTTCAAAACAATGTTTGGGATGTTGTCCCAAGACCGGAGAACAAGTCAGTGGTGAGTTCCCGATGGATTTACAAGGTAAAGCAAGCAACTGATGGTAGTGTGGAGAAACATAAGCCAAGGTTTGCTGCCCGTGGTTTCTCATAGGTCGAGGGGATAGACTATGATGAGACTTTTTCTCCTATAGCAAGGTAGTCATCTATTAGATCAATGTTGGTACTATCAGCATAGATGGGTTGGAAGATCCATCAGATGGATGTGAAGGCTACATTCCTCAATGGAAAGATTGAGGAAGAGGTGTACATAGAGCAACCGAAAGGATTTGAGACCTTCGATCGTGAGTTGCATGTGTGTCGACTCAAGAGAGTATGGGCTGAAGAAAGTACCTCATGCTTGGTACACCAGGATAAACAACTATTTCACTGGATTGGGCTTCATAAAGAGTGAAGTAGATGCTAACCTGTACCAAATCATGGTAGAAGGTAAGCAATTGATAATTGTTCTTTATGTTGATGATCTGATATTGACAGGTGATGATCAGTTGATCATTTCTTGCAAGGAGGACCTTGCAGGAGAGCTCGAGATGAAAGACATGGGTCTCATGCACTACTTTCTAGGCATGAAAGTGTGGCAGAAGGATGGGAAGTGTTTGTGTCTCAAGGCAAGTATGCCATTGAGATACTCAAGGGATTCCACATGGAGAAGTGCAAGCCCATGTAGACTCCTCTAGCAGGTATCTGGAGGAAGGAGGACACTATTTCAGGTGAGGTAGTAGCTGCTACTGTGTATCGGCATCTTGTGGGTTCATTGATGTATTTAGTGAACACACGACCAGATTTGTGCTTTACGGTGAACCAGCTGAGTCAAGCTATGGTTCAGCCTACTAAGCTATTTTGGAAGGCAACAAAGCATGTGCTGAGATACCTCAGAGGCACATCTCAGTATGGATTATGGTACAGACAGATAGAGGGAGTGAAGTTTCAGGGCTTCACAGATGTAGATTGGGCAGGGAGTCCATCAGATCAGAGGAGCACTTCAGGGGGAATTTTCAACCTTGGTTTAGCTGCATTTTCTTGGTACAATAGGAGATAGAGGTCAGTTGCACTTAGCTCAGTAGAGGTTAAATACATGGCTTCCAGTTAGGAAGCATGTGAGGCCATTTGGATGCGGAAAATTCTAGTTGGATTGTTTGATCAGAGGATGGATCCAACTATGATCTGTTGCGATAATTAGAGTTGTATCAAACTCTCTGAGAATCTATTATTTCATGACAAGTCCAAGAACATGGATATCCAGTATCATCATCTTCGAGACTGTGTGGTGAAGAGGATCATGTTGTTGCAGTATGTTTCGACCGAGGAGCAGGATGCAAACATTTTGACTAAGGCATTGTCAAAATGCAAATTCGAGTTCCATAGAGATAGGATCAGGGTGATAGATTCCCTTTCTTGTTGAGAGGGAGTGTTGAAAATAGCAACAAGAAATGCTAAATATAGAAATGCTAAAAATAACATTGCTATAAATAGCATTTCGGGATACATTCCAATTTTAATTAGTCCTTAAATTAAAATTTTGAATTAAAATTCGAATTTGAGCTCAGCAGTTGTTTGTAAAATAATTAATTAATTCATCTTGAGTTAATTAGTTGGAGAAAATCAAACATGAAGTCTATGTGAAGACATGCAACAGTTATCCCTTTGATTGAGGAAGTTATCCCTTAATTAAGGAGACCAGGATGAGTTGTACTTTGAGTTGTAATTAGTTAGCTCAGTTAACTGAGTTAAGTCCAATTAGATTAGTTCCAACAGTTTGTGGAACTGATTGTGAGTTCAGTTAGTCAATGCATACATGCAACTAGTGTACTTCAAATAACTAAATATTCTCTCATAAATAACTCATGCATGTTAGTTCAAATAGAGAACCAGTTGAGATCAAAGGATGGGACAATGTACTATCAGTTGCAGGAATATTCCCTTGAGGACATCTCTTGCATGCAGAAGGAATTCTTTCCTTGCGGATTGCGCAATTATTTATGAGTTTGGTGAGCAATGTGTGAGGTAATTACACACAGGCAGTAGCTTGAGGACCTAGGAGAAACTACACAAGAAAATAGGAGGCTTGGAGGATTGAAGGAAGGCATATGTGTTGTATATTCTGTCTATGAGCAATAGTGAGGGATTGTACTGAGAGTTGGATAGCTTGTGAGCTAAAGCTTTGTGTAATCCTAAGATATTCTTGTGCGATAATACAGATAGCGAGGTTTTTAGCTGAGGCTTTCCCCAGAGTATCCTTTTGTGCTCATGTGTGATTGTTTCTTCTTCATCTGTTATATGTGTTCTATTTGATCTTGCTCAAAATTGATTAAGATTCCGCAAGTTTGTTTGTAGAAGTAGATCAAGTATTTTGCTTTAGTATATTTCATTATCAGGTGATCTACAGTGAGAATTTCTACATAGGGAGTCAAACCAGTGACCTCACCCACACAAGCACAACACCTTATCGCGATACCACACATATGTTTCTTAACAATCATAGTGTGCAATTTGTAATTAAAGTGCTAAATCGTGGAGTTTTGGGGTTAACCATTAGCAGTAACTACTGCATGTGAACGCATAATCCTTAACTGCTAGCATTTTATGCTAACCGCGCCAACTTAATGCGCTAATGGATTTTAGTGCTAATTAAATCAGCTTATCCATTAATTAATTTTGGATTAGTTTGGTGGTAGATTTGGCGGGTCCAATAAATCCGGAATTCCTCCATTTTTGGCGGAGTTAATTGGAGTTCCTCTAGTTTTGGTGGAGATTTCTTAGGGAAAACTGGAGAAGCCATAAATTTGGCAGTTTTCGACCTTTTTTTGCTTATAAAGAGTCATTCCTAGATGATTTGGATGCTCTGAACACAATGGAATAGGTTTTAGAGGTATAAAGACACTTTTGTATGTGATTTTTCTACGTTGAATTTTAAGGAAGCCTAGGGCCACTAGGAGAAGAAGTCAAGCCTTGATCAATTGATGTCCAATTGCAGAGCTTGAAGAGTCATTTTTGGGGTTTTTGGGTCTTCTAAATCCAATGGAGTAGGTTGCAAAGCCATTGGAGCACCAGGTTCATGTAATCAGAGAGTTGACCATTAATCCAAAGAGGGCCTAACCATTGAAGTAGGTCCAAGGAGATGTAGCTCGGGAGGGGTGAACTCCTTTATCAACTTTGTGTTATGAGTTTGATATGTTTTATTTCTCTGCAATTTACTTGTTACATATGTGTTTTAAACATCTAATTAAACTCATAAATTGTTCATAAAATGCACATAACACTTGACACATAATTCCTCACATGTTGGTTAATATGAGATGATCATGAACACATTTTTAATATTGATGAGTGAGATTGCATAGAATTAACAAGTTTTCCCAACATTTCAGATCAAGTTGGCATCAGAGCACTTGTTAGATCATTTTAACCCTAAGATGGTTTGCCAAGGCTTGCTAGAAAATTAGCTATTGATTTTGTATTTGTGCAAGAAGAATTTAACTGTGTGCAAGTTTATGTGTGTAAGCTGAAGATGGTCTGAGATGCTTCTTTGTTGAGAAACTCTTTGAAGCTTTGTGAAATTTTTTTATGCATTACAAGTGTGATGGTAGCTTCAACAAGTGATGTTTCTAATCCATCTTCCTTAGCAAGACTCTTTAATGAAGAGATGTTGCAAAAGCTTATCATCATGAGAGATATGGTGCAAGAGTTGTATGAAGATAGGAAGGAGAACACTATACTTCAAGAGTAGTTGATGGCCATGAAGGAGGAGAAGCAAGGGCTTATTTAAAAGATGCATGAGATGGAGATTCAACTCCATGATGCCAAGGAAACTCTACCCAAGTATGCGCATTAAAATGAGGTATGCAATTCAAGTTTATCTTCAATTTCCTCTCAAAATGAATGTTTTGGTGCTTTTGAAAGACACACTAGAGGAATAGGGTCCAAATTATTGATGAAGATGGGATATGAAGTTAAAGGGTTATGCAAACAAGAAAAAGGCATAGTTGAGCCAATTTTTGCCGAGGAAAGGCCTAGGTATTTGGGTCTTGGTTATGGAGAACATGATGGAGAATGCTCCAAAGCCAAGGAGGCATATGAAGGTGTTCCAATAAGGAATTTCATTACATGTTCATTACCTCAAGCTTGTGAAGTTTGTGTTCATGAGGAATGCAAAAGTTTTATTCCCACTTTGCAAGAAGATTCTCATAAGCATGAAACTAGTGGAAATGGCAAACAAGAGGATGTTGAAAGCTCTAAGGACATTGAAACCATTGTCATTATTCTAAAGAGAGCCACTACCTCATCAAATTCACCTCCTCAAGAACGCAACAAAGGTGAATGTGCAAGGTATAAAATGCCTTTAATCGAGTTTCTTTTGATTATGATAAACATGGTAAATCTTCACATAAGATTTGGAGAAAATTTACATGTTCCTTTTGTGGTTTGAAAAACCATACTGTTTCGAGGTGTTGGAAGAGGATAGCCATACACAGGAAACTTTCAAAACAAAAGAGACAAAAAGCCAAAGGTCCATTGGAAAATGGAAACCATGTTGAAAAGAAGATGCAATTATTTTGCACTCATTGCCATAAGCAAGGCCATCTTGTAGACAAGTGTTGGACTTTGCATCCAACAATTCATCCACAACATTTGAAGAAGATGGAGAGAGATTTTGGAAAAAATGGAAAAGAGGATTCCATAATTGATGTGGGTCAGGATGATGCACATGATGAATTGTAGCTAAAAGAAGTGCCATTGAAATGGTTTGGAAAGAGATGGTTAGATTTCTTAACCGATTAAGGCCTTGCATTTCTTTTGATAATTGATGCAAATATTGCCTTATTGATGCATTTCTTTGTTATTTGGATGCATTTATTTTCTCTTGAAAGTATGTTGCATATTGCATGAAGCAAGATGCTGGAAAAGTAGAGTTAAGTAGTCTCACTTAGATGCAACAAAGATGACAATTTTCAACTACAAATTTGCATGCATGTTACATTCTTGAACTTGTATGTTTACGCCAGGAAGGTCTTTGAAAGTGGAGTATGTCGACTCACTTTATTGTAGCAAATTTGGTCATTTCATCTCTTAAGTAATAATACATACCAATGGGATTCTTGTACTTGTGAGAGATTTGAGAATTGTTATACATGCATGAGAGGTTGTGTGTGTGAACAATGTAATTTTTGATAGTTTCATTGTGCTTGAACATGCATGAGTGATTGACTTGTGTTGGTTGATTTCTTCGTTAACATGTATGTTGTCAACTTGAGAATGTTGATTATTTTCCAATGCATGAGTGTCATCTTGTGTGGTCGATTGATTGTTACATGTATGTTATATCGACTTGGAAGAGTTTATTTTGGTTCCAAAGATGAAAGGGAGATGTGACGAATTTTTTCATGATAATGTGGAATTCTTGTTGTAAATCGTCAAGTTATTGTACATGCTTTTGCTTGACTTCAAAGTCAGTTGTTTGAAGAAGCATGTTTTATCGACTTGTGTTTAGTAAACCATCGACTAAACACCAATATGGTTTATACACCAAGATGTAAGAGTATATGGAAATGTTCACATGACGTGACATTTATTTCTTTGAAGAAGAAAAAGGAAGAGGTTGTCAAGTTATATTCTTGCATGAGTGCTTTTCAAGGTTAATGGTGTTTCTTGTGACAAGATGTCATAGGATTTTGGAAGGTCCATGTTTCAGCAAGAGGCTCATGATTAGCCTTCATTCTCAAATCATGACATGAGAAGCATGTTAATACTAGAGGATGATGGAATCAAGAAGTGAAAGTGGACAAAATGCTAAAAAAAATTGCAACCTGTCTACAATGCGATTTGACGTGTTGACGCCAAGAAGTGAAAGAGATGGCGAATGCATTCTTCCAGATGTGGAATTTGGAACCGTGGAGGTAAAATAATGGTCATATATTTTCTTGTTATTACTAATATTGGAACTCATTATTGTAGTTCATTCAGATGGGCTTAACTTGGAAAAGTGGTTTCCAAGGAGAAGCTTGCATCGAATGCATGTGTTGCAAAGGAGGAACATGATTATCAGTGTGAAGGCCATCAGTCAGCTTTCCAAGCATCGAGTTATCACTTTGGTACAGTAGAGTGTTCAATCAGAAAGCAGCCAACAAGTGTTGGATTGGGTCAGCAACAAAAGGAGAACATTGGTTGAAGTGCCAAGCCATTTGCAAGACAAGGCATGTTAGTGAACCCAAGTGGTTGTCATGGAGATATTTCCAAGTAGAATCAATTGATAGAACTTGGGAAGGATAAGACTATTAAACTCTCATCAAATAACCAACTTTTGTGGGTCCAAAAGCCTATTAGTGGGAAGGAGTGATCAAAATTTGGATTACGGGCAAAAATTTGCTACAAAAACAAAGTGTTCGAAATCGATCAAAACTTGAATGACCGCGTCCGTCTTAGTGATACAATCCCAATGTAACTCGTTTCACTCAAAATGGAGTTCGTATGAGAAAGTTAGAGCCTACTGTTAGTTTTGTCAAACATGTAAAATTTTGTGACTGGAACGCTGACTAGGCATCCATACAACACAGTTAGAAAAAAGAATATTCCAGGGAATATTTGATGTAGGAGCATCCAACACCCTTAGTCAAAGGGAGGAATCCAAAGCGGAGCGAAGAGGAAGACGTGGACCAGGGGAGCAAAATAGGGAAAAATCTGTTTTAAAATAGATTTAAAGATGGATTAGATAAGTCTCTAGAAGACTTGTCATTATTGTAATCTGCCATGTGTTATATGCATGTATGCATATGAGAGATTTAGGGCTTTTACTAGAGGATTGATTGGATCCTTCTATGATATGACCCAACAATTCTTTCATATATATATATATATATATATATATATTATGTCATGAACCTGCATGTTGAAGTGTTAAGGGGAGAGAGTGATAGATAGAAAAGTGGAACCCTGAGAGTATTCCCAATGTAGCGAAGGGAGAAACTATTCTAAGGATGAAATGCCTTAGCTGTAATCGTGCTATGTATAGTAAATATATGTATGCATTGTGTGGATCTCTCTGTGTCTGCATATTATGTCTCTTTTTGATCCTGTTGTGTATATATGTGCAGGGCTTAAAATTCCAATTGTGAGTGTTTCGATTGACCATCGATCACAGTAGGAATGATGGCGATCTAATGAAGTATTGTTATACGTTATGTCGTGTGTAAAGATAGATCTGGTAGAGAACTGGCTTTAAAGCATAGAAATCCATCAACTGATGGACGAATGCGAGGAAGATTAAGTTAAGGAAGGAACGATTGAGAATGCACAAGAGCTATTGGATCGATATGATCAACGGTCCAAATGAAGTTGCAAATGAGCAGAGACCTCTTATCGCATTAGCAAAAACCTTTGGAGATTATCAGAACTAGACCTAATAACAATGTGATTGCGATCCTGCGATTAATCGTCAACCGTCGTATCAAGAGCCAGGATCAATGGTTGTGATCAAATTTCTGATCGCAAATCGGAGAATCCAAATGACAGTGGGTAGTGGAGCACTAAACCCGATAGCAATAAAGCCAATTGGAAATCGGAGATTGGGTCTAAAGGAAGTCGGGTGATTGGAGCAGTGTTGTGGATCAACCAAAGGTGTGGACCCGATGGAGATATAGGTGTGGGTCTAATGAATTTGAAGTCTGACTATTTGTGTTCTGGCGGGGCTTCCGTGTGCATTCCTTTGTCCTCGTGTATTTCAATATTTGGTGTCCCAGGGGGTTTTTATAAAGGGGAAGTGGAAGATTAACACTTCTGATAGTATGGTGGCTCCAATTCTTATGTGGTCCATGATCATAAAGGCTTAAGGCCTAAAGAATGCGTTCGATAGGATTTGTGGGCCATAACCCACGGGACTCAAGATAAATTTCTTTAAGGGATAGGGATTTTGGTTAACTCCCAATTTCTCTTTTTCATCATTTGGTATCAGAGCAAAAGAAGATTCTGTGTACAAGAGAAGGGAAAGTATTCCAGAGAGAAATAAGAAGGAGCAGGAGGTACAATTGTTTAAAGTTGGAGAGTTTGTGGTCTTATTGTTGCACAGAGAATGGCAGCAGAAGGTGAGAAGATTTGTAGCAACCTAGAGCAAGGTGTGCTCAAATGGTTCCAAAGGAGAGAACCTGAAGGATGCCAAAAGACCGAGTGAGGAGGGCTTGGTAAGGTATCGTGTAACGGAGGAAGACTGTTACTGCAGAGGTTTGGTTGTAGCTCATAGAAGACCATGAAGGCAATTCCACTAAAGAAGTGAAGTAGGTAGAACTGCTAAGGACAAGGAGAAGCATATGACCAGGAGGTCATAAATTTTTGTGCCTCGGGAGTCTGATGCAGGAGCATCTAGCACCCTTAGTCAAAGGGAGGAATCCGAAGTGGAGCAAAGAGGAAGATGTGGACTAGGGGAGAAAAATAGGGAAAAATCTATTTTAAAATAGATTTAAAGATGGATTGGATAAGTCTCTCGAAGGCTTGTTATTATTGTAATCTGCCATGTGTTATATGCATGTATGCGTATGAGAGCTTTAGGGATTTTACTAGAGGATTGATCAGATCCTTCCATGATCAGATCCAACAATGCTTCCATATATATATGTGTGTGTGTGTGTGTGTGTGTGTCATGAACCTGCGTGTTCAAGTGTTAAGGGGAGAGAGTGATAGATAGAAAAGTGGAACCCTGAGAATATTCCTAATGTAGTGAAGGGATAAAATGTTCTAAGGCTAAAATGCCTTAGCTGTAATCATGCTATGTATAGTAAATATATGTATGTGTTGTGTGGATCTCTCTGTGTTTGTGTATTATGTCTCTTTTTGATCCTGTTGTGTACATATGTGCGGGGCTTAAAATTCCAATTGTGAGTGTTTCGATCGACCATCGATCATAGTAGGATCGATGGTGATATAATGAAGTATTGTTATATGTTATGTTGTGTGTAAAGACAGATCTGGTGGAGAACTGGCTTTAAAGCACAAAAATCCATCAACCGGTGGACGAATGCGAGGAAGATTAAGTTAAGGAAGGAACGGATGAGAATGCATAGGAGCCGTTGGATCGATATGATCAACGGTCCAGATGAAGTCGCAGATGAGCAGAGACCTCCTATCACATTAGCGGAAACCTTTGGACATTATCAGAACTGGGCCTGATAACAATGTGATTGTGATCCTGTGATTAATCGTCAATTGTCGGATCAAGAGCCAAGATCGACAGTTGTAATCAAATCACTGATCGAAAACTGGATAGTCCAAATAACAGAGGGCAGTGGAGCGTTGAATGCTGATATTGATAAAGCCAATTGGAAATCGAAGATTGGATCTAATGGAAGTCAGGTGATCGGAGTAGTGTTGTGGATCAACCAAAGGTGCGGACTCGACAAAGATATAGGTGCGGGACTAATGAATTTGAAGTCCGACTGTTTGTGTTCTGGCGGGGTTTCCGTGTGCATTCCTTTGTCCTCGTGTGTTTCAATATTTGGTGTCCCCGAGGGTTTTGGTAAAGGGAAAGCGGAAGATTAACACTTCCGATAGAGTGGTGGCTTGATTCTTATGTGGTTCATGATCATAAAGGCTTAAGGCCTAAAGAAAACTTCCGATAGGCTTTGTGGGCCATAACCCACAGGCCTCAAGATCAATTTCTTTAAGGGAAAGGGATTTTGGTTAACTCCCAATTTCTCTTTTCATCAATATTCCTTGCAAATATTTCGACATGTGGCTCAATCTAGTTGTGACAAGTGTATGTACATGATTGGTCTATGGAATATTGGGTGCACCAATGAGAGGGTGACACGTGCCCTCTCAAAGGTTAATCAAAAGTTTATTAGTTGGTCAAGGAGTCGAACCCGTGACCTCGCCCACACAAGCACAACACCTTACCTCTATACCACACATATGTTTCTTAACAATCAAAGGGCATAGTCTGTAATTAAAGTGATAAACCGTGGAGTTTGGGGGTTAACCACTAGTGGTAACCGCCGCATGTGAACACATAATCCTTAACTACTAGCATTTTATGCTAGTCGCACCAGCTTAACGAACTAATGGAGTTTAGTGATAATTAAACTGGCTTATCCATTAATTAATTTTAGATTATTTTGGTGATAGATTTGGTGGGTCCACTAAATCTGGAATTCCTCCATTTTTGGTAGAGGTAACTGGATTTCCTCTAGTTTTGGTGGAGATTTCCTAGGAAAAACTGAAGAAGCCATAACTTTGGCATTTTTCGACCAATTTTGGATCAAAAAGAGTCATTCCTAGATGATTTGAATGCTATGAACACAATGGAACATGTTGTAGAGGCATAAAGGCACTTCTGTACATGATTTTTCTACGTTGAAGTTTAAGGAAGCCTAGGGCCACTGGGAGAGGAGGTCAAGCCTAGATCAACCGAAGTCTAATTGCAGAGCTTGGAGAGTCATTTTTTGGGTTTTTGGGTTTTCTTAATCCAATGGAATAGGTTGCAAAGCCATTGGAGCACTGGGTGCATGTAATCAGAGAATTGACCGTTAATCCAAAGAGGGCATAGCCATTGAAGTAGGTCCAAGGAGATGTAGCCCAGGAGGGGTGAACTTCTTTATCAACTTTGTGTTATAAGTGTTGTGTTTTATTTCTCTGCAATTTACATGCTACATATGTGTTTTAAACAACTAATTAAACTCATAAATTGTTCATAAAAGGCACATAACACTTGACACATAATTCCTCACATGTTGGTTAATATGAGATGATCCTAGACACATTTTTAATACTGACGAGGGAGATTACATAACATTAACAAGTTTTGCCAACATTTTAAATCATTAATCCATCGAAAAAGATTCATTTTTGGTGAGCATTTAAGTTTCTAAATATCTTTTTTCTACCTTGGGGGAGCTCTTCGTTAAACATATCGAGTTAATGCAATATACCTTGTTTTGGGAGTATATCCACCTACCAAAATTTGGGCCCAAATCAGTTGATTAGGATGATTAGCTAGAATGAGAAAATAATTTTGTAGGGCACATATTGTTATTGGGAAAACTAGTGTTCATTCAGAGCTACTAGTCCCACTAAGATGGGTAGTTATCTTAGAAGCAAACAAACTAAAGTTACTTGTGTTTTCTTTTATGAGAGATAGATGAGAGAGAAGTAGAGAGTACCAACCTCAGTCTTTCGCTTGGCTCCTTGCTTGTTTACTCCCTCATTTGACAAAGCTTCGCCACTCCTTCCTTACTCGTCTTGCTTCAAAGAACACCTGTAGAGTCAAAGTAACATAATACCATCAAAGCATAGAGATCTATAACCATAAAAAATATAGGATCAGATGTATGTTAACCATACAAATGCATATATCAATACAAGATTAAGAAATATACAAGAATATGGAGGAAAAATCAAATAAATTTATTGATAGAAGTAATAGAAGAGAGGATTACAAGCAAGTTGTTTGATCCAACGCCATATTCCCAGCATGAAAGCCCTCTTCACCTCATGAAAAGCTAGATCACCCAACAATATAATGTTGCATAGAGAAACCAACAACACTTCCTTACAAAATACAAAATTCCAGCCTCTGGATCTCTAGGATGAGGGATCCATATATAGATATTTGTAGGTGGGTGAGTCAGCTTCTGGGATTTTGATTAGTGTTATTTCTCTGATAGTTCTTGGTTCCACTTGGAGATTTCATGATCTCTTACTCATCCCTGGGCAAATTCAAAGAGGCAAGTGTCAAATGGGTAGTTTCTAGAAGATTCTCTGGGTTTCCACCTAGCCAACTGCCTCTGCCATTTGTCTGATCTCGCTCATCACACCCTATAGAAGGGCTTTTCAGTATGCATCACACTTTTTGCATGTAGCAGGTGAGATGCATCGCACCTTTAGCACTGAGCAGTCTATATGGTCCAGTTTTGACTAGTTCTGAGTAGTTTTTCAGGGAGAACTTCTGGGAGATGATGTAATGAGTTGAACTTGTTCCTTTAGGGTATGAAACAACACTTTTAGGGGCTTATAAGCCCTTGGTTTATGGACATATGAGATTGGGGTTACAGTGCCCAAATATGTCTATAACAGTTTCCCCCTAAAGCATGAGGTTGTCAATCTTCTGGTGTCGGGTGAAATGCTTTATCATGAGGATCTGAGGTTTTTCGAACTGGAAGGTGACCTGCAATAACATACAATATAATAAATTATCTTCATAATATTTTCATAATATAGCTGAGGCGGGCATTCCCATGCTCAGCTTTATAAATTCATTTTCATGTACATAGGACAAACAACCGTTTGTGTGGCAGACTGATGATTCTAGTAGAGCCATCATCCCTTAGCTTGGATGATTATCTGTGCAGCTATGATGTACATTTGATGTATTTATTTTCCTAAATATATCGCAGCCCAAATGGATGAAACTAGATCCAGAGTCTTCAAACTCGTTCAATATTCGCCGGAAGTATAAGTCAATCCATGCGAAAAGATGTTTTGATGTTGAACATGGAAAGGCATCACTTTATTACCAGCCAATGATGTAAGTTGTTAATAGGCGTGAGAGGAATCATCGATAATGATAATGACCCTCAAGGTACTGCAGTACAATTCATGTGGTGCAAATACATGAGTCGATGTCGAACACCACGCAAAATCTTCCGGCCGAAGGCCATTGATGTAAACTTGTCGCCGGAAGTGAGAAACTTGCCATTGAGGCATGCAAGCTTCAAAGTACTGAGAGGGTTGTTCCTAAGTCAACTTATTGGATAATGAGCTGATGTCGACAAGAAATGACCCATCGTAGGAGGGCCTTAATGAATCCCACATCTACGACATGAAACAGGGCAAATGATTTTGTGGAGGTGTAAACAATCTGATGATACAAGGTTCAGGGTGGCGGTCATGAAGGAATGAAGCGTGAAGGTATTGCAGCGGATGAGACGTTAGCTGGGTTGGTGAATTCTCTTAGCGAATTCTCTTGAACACATCAGCGACACTGAAATGGATTGGTAGCGTTAACCCCAAAGATGGATGGTACGGAGGACCAATGGTGATATGACCGGTGAATGGAATAACCCAACCCGACTCAATCATGGTGATGGAGTGAATGTGTCATGTTCAAGGGCGACTTGCTACCAATAAAGTTTCTTCAAGTTTTCTTCCTAATTTTTCCCCAGTCATTTCTGACCGGTACCTCTTTATTTTTGTCAAGCTTGAGGAGGATAACATATGCTTGTTCTATAATTTTCCCTTCGGGAAAACATGTCGCTATGTTTTAATGAGCCTAGTGATAGTGAAACTCATTCTTGTCTGCATGGAAAAGTTTGTCGCTATTGTTTTAACGAGTTTAACGACAAAGATAACTCGGTCCTTTTCAATTTTAGAGAGTCTAAAAAGAGACAGAAAGGCAACTCCAGTAGTCCTTTTTCGTAATATAATCCCTTAAGTTTGAAAAAGTATAAACTAATAGGAAAGGGATGACTTTTCGACAGTTTTAACGAGCTGAACAAGAAAAGTGCTCAATCTTTTTGTGTAATGATCCCTCAGGTCCAAAAAGATTAAAATATAGAGGAGGGATGGCACTTCCAATGAATTTAACAAGTTGGAGAGGCCAATTGCTCGACAATCTTTTCATATTTTACGAGTCAGGTGAAAAGAGCTTAAAGGAGACTCATTTTTGTTTTTGAGGAACGATTGATGTTTTTGGATAGCAATTGGTTCCAGGTAAGTTTTGGAACTTTTTCAATCACGGCAGTGCAAAGAAGGTGGCTAATAGAATCACTCGTCGCAGCTATTCCTCAAAAAGGGCAAACGATCAAATGGAGGTGTATGATCAGCTAAAAAAGAGTGGAGGTGATGGTAAGAACACGACCAAGGATCAAAAGCTGATAATTATGCGATCGCAATGGTTATTTACTGAAAGTGGGTTCATTTTTTAATGAGCTTGAACTCTGGGGGAACATTTTCTCATCGCTAGGTTTATTTTTAACAAGCTTGAACTTCACATAAAACTGCTTGTGATAATAGTCAAAGATGTTCGATTCACCATTAACACTATGTTCTCTTGACGGTTGTACTACCTGTTCAATTGCTCCATCAAACTGATTAGAAATGTATGTACATGCTTGAAAATGAGTAAAGAACTAATATCTTACTTGAATTACGTGAGCAATAACATAAAAGTAGTTTTTACCTCTCATTTTACCATTTCATTCAAATTTGGGATTGTTGGAGCTCTGGAGGTGTTTTTCCCCCTCGATTTTCATCAACTAATTCTAGGAGATTTTGTGGACAATTTTCAGCACCGTTTGTACTAGGTAGGAGCTAAACCTGAGCTCTTCAATTGCATTCTTTCCTTTTCTGATTCTGAGCATGTTTTCCTGCTTTTCTGAGCCTCTGGGGTTTGAACATTTTGTTCTCTCCCCATCGCACCTAGTACACATCGAAAAGTGCGATGCATATTGAGCTAGCCTTTGGCTAGTCAATATGCATATCACCCAGTACACAGCTAGGGTGCGATGGACACAAGGAGGAAAGTTTATGCACTAATTTTTGATTGACTTTTTGCTTGTTTTTGCCCAAATCAGGATCCTAATTCTTCTCTTGTTTATTTTTCAGAGATTCATCGGAGCAAGATGGTCATTACATGGAGTGAATGTGAACATGAAGAGGAGGATATGATTGCCTTACATGATCTGGGTATGGTAACTGCATTGTGGAACTGTGGCTTGCTGAAGTTCTTCCACATATCTAGCATGAGGCAACAAATCAACTTGTTGCAATATCTTATCGATGCATGGGATCCTACCAACCAAGTGTTCTAGATTAGAGGTAAATCCATCCTTTTGACTGTTGAGGATGTCTATTTTTGACCAGTTTGTCGAGGCGTGGTGCCCCTCTCTCACTATCAAGTTCCGCCCGTGGGGGCGAATCCATGAGGGATTATATTCGCCGATACTGTAGAGATGGATCTCAACCGAGCAGGGATGAAAAGATTAGTATTAGAGACGTTACTGACTGGTCCTTGAGGACTATCTTATTCACCTTTGCTAGATTAGCTGGCAACGTGACTCTTCACTTGGCCAACAGGTCCTATATATAGCATGCCTTGGAATGCCTTGAACCAAAGGTATTCAACTAGTGTGATGCAGTACTTCTGGTGATAAAAGAACAACTTGCCAAGGTGAAAAATGGAAGATCCAAGAACTTTGGTTATGGTTCTATTCTAACTGCTTTTGCCTTGGAGAAGATCCCACTGATGCAGCCACAGTACATTTCACTCGGACTCCCAGCACTAACAGAGCCACGGATGCAGAGATGGGTTGACCTTATGGCCAGACATGCTGGTCAATCATAGATTTCATTCTCTGATGCCTTCTCTGAGTGGTTCAACCATCAGTAGATGGTGTATGCCGAGTATCCATATGCTGGGATGGATTTCTAGGGTGACTCAGATTTGGTGCTGCTGGCTGGCGAGCAGTGGGGTGTCATAGGTAAAAAATCTCTGACCATGTCTCTGTTTATTTCTTTTATAATGTTCATGTGTTTTTTAAATGTTACCAAGACTAATCAAACTCATTTATTCATGTAGATATTGGACCAGTGCGACCAACAGTGTGCTCGAGGGTAGCAGCTGCCGTTCCAGCAGGAGAGGCTATAGGGAGGGCTATCCTTCATGATTTGCATGTAGCTGAGACCCTTGCAGTATTGTAGGATTAGATCGAGGGCCTCACCCTTGGTATTCCGGATGTGAGGACCAATGAGTTACCTCTGAGATTACATCGCCATACTACTGGCGTGCCGAGTCGATGGACTAGGATCCTACGTATGATCGCACAGGCAGTGACTTGTTATCATCAACACCACTAGTCTAGGGTGCTTTCCTACATTTTTGAGTTTTTGGGTCGTGTGACTGATTTTGTCCTGGAGACATAACATTTTGAAAAAACTATAAACAATTATATATATTTTTGATTTTCGAAGCTTTATTTTGGTTAAGTTATATGATCCTGATGCAAATGTTGATGAAATGCTTTTCTTTTATAAATGTTGCAATGTCTATGACTACACATTTAATCTTGCTCTTAATGAATCAGTTAATGTGTTTAAGTTTCTGGAAATGTGTTGATATTGAATAGAATCAAATTGCCTTTCCAAAATCTTGACCCTTAGGAACATACGATAAATAGCTGGATTCCGAATGGAATAAATGCCAGTAAGTTGGAGAATGACGAGTTGCGAGTCTAGCCTGACGACAAGTCGGCATATGCCATGTGTGATGGAATCAGAGAGGAGATCTATCAACGCGCTATATTCGGTGATGTTGTTCATTGACCGACCAATACACACCCCTCTGAAACTCACTAACTTGCCGCTTGGATCAAAGATGGCCGAGGCTGCAGAAGATAGGTTCTGCGTACTATGACTAGCTCCGTCGGCGGATCCAACAAATGATTCCAATAGGTTCGACATTTGCAAAAAATGCAAAAGTGGATTACCTAACCAAAATGATCACTCTTGACGAAAACAAAAATGTAACAAAAGCATATGAAGAGATTACTACGCTTAGTTAAGCATAGTAACGCTTAAGGTACAACCCGTTTCAGGGTTGCGATAGTGGGATCCCATCGTAATCTACTAGCTCATAGGCTCCTTTTTCTAAGACTCGCTTAACAATGTAGGGACCCATCTACAAAGATTGCAACTTACCTGATCCCAATTTATCAGATTCCTGATCGTAAAGTAAGACCAGATCACCTTCTGAGAAGACATGGGGTTTGACATTCTTGTCAAACTGTGCCTTGACTCGTTTCTTACGAGTTTCATTAGCCAAGGCGGCTTCATGATGGGTTTCATCTAATTGGATTAGTTCCAAGAAATGAGCATCTTCCTCTGAAGTTTCGGGGAGAAGGTCGATTGCGAGCTTGAGAGATGAAATCTCACACTGAATCGGTAAGACTGCTTCCAGGCCATACACCAATTGAAAGGGTGTAAATCTGGTTGCATTTCTTACCGATGTCCGGTATTCCCACAAGGCTGAGTATAGGATTAGGTGCCAACTCTATTTATGGACTCCAATCATCTTTTGCAACATGCGCTTCAGGACTTTGTTGATTGCCTCAACTTGTCCGTTAGCTTGCGGATAATACAGAGTGGAATTATCATGGGACAGTCCTAATTTGGCAACCAATTCAACCATCATGTGATTGTGGAAATGTGTTCCATGATCTGTGACTATAGCTTGTGGAACACCGAATCTGGAGATTACATGATTGAAAAAGAAAAGAGCAGCCGTTTCACAGTTGTTGTTTAATGTAGGCATCGCCTCGGCCCATTTTGTAAAATAGTCAACTGCGACTATGATATACCCATGCCCCCCAGCCAAGGTGGGGTTATATGTCATGAAATCTATGCTCCATTTGGTGAATGGCCTAACAACAACTACTGGATGCATAGGTGCAGGTGGTATTCTGGTTTTGCGGTCAAAGATTTGACAAGCATGGAAACTTCTGACTACGGTTATGCAATCTTTGAAAATAGTTGGCCAAAAGTAACTTGCTCGTAAAATATTTTGTGCCATAGCATAACCAGGTTGATGCCCCCCACACACGCCTGAATGACAATCATTCAGGACTTTTTTGGCCTCCTCATGGGTGAGGCACCTTAGGAGAACTGTATCGATACCTCGACAGTAAAGTGTATCACCAACGATCATGTAGTCTTTTGCTTGGTATCGAGTACGTCGTTGTTCTGAGAAAGAGGTATTAGGCGTATATGTTTGGGTTTGGAGATAGATGATTATATCTCCAGACCACGGATCGCTTGACGATATCAAAAACAAAGATTCATCCACGATTGATGCTCTGGATGTTGAATTGTTGGACGACGATGGGAAATCGCATAGTAACTCCATGAAAACCAGAGATTTCTTTGATTTGGATTTTATGAATTCCAGATCAATCTCTTGCAAAATGGCTATCCATTTCAAATATTTGCCCCCAAGTAATTGACGCGACAAGATGTAAGTCATAGGGTTGCAATCTGACAAAATGGTAGTTTTGCGAAAGAGGATATAGTGTTGAAATCTCTGTACTGCTTGAACAACTGCAAGAGCTAGCTTTTCAACATAGGAGTACTTGTTTTCTGTATCATTTAATTTTCGACTTAAATAATAGACAGGATGTTCGATTCCATTGTCTTCTTGAACTAAAACCATTGTGATGGTCGTATCTGCCACAGATAGATACAGGTTAAAGTCTTTTGATAGTCAGGAGCGTACATTAATGATGCTTTTATTAGGGATTCCTTTAGAGAATCAAAGGAAGCTTGCGTAACTTGATCCCAGTTGAAGGGAACTTCTTTTTTCAAGAGACATGTATAACCTTTAGCAAGTTCGACGTAATTTGGAATGAACCTCCTTAGAAAGTTTGCTTTCCCTTGGAGTTTCTGAATCTGAAGCAAATTTGAAGGTGGAGGCATATCGATGATTGCCTGAACCTTACATGGGTCGAGACGAGTCCCATCCTTTGAAACCACAAAGCTAAGTAAATGACCAAAACTGACACAAAACACACACTTGTGCAGATTGATTCGTATCTTGTAGTGTCGACAACGTAGAAAAATAGCTCTCAAATGCTGCAGATGATCATTCCACTTTCGTGAATGAGCCGAAAGATTGTCGAGATATGGTTGAATGATGTTCTTTATGTCATGGAAGGAATAATTCATAGCCCTCTGAAAAGTTTCCCCTGCGTTATTTAAATCGAAAGGTAACTTGCGGTACGTGAATGTGCCCCACGGACAAATAAATGCAGTGTTTGACTGGTCCTATGGGCAAATATTTATTTGATTATACCCAGAAAATCCATCCATAAATGAAAAGATTTCTCATTCAGCGCATTCATCAATTATCTGGTCGATGAAGGGTGTAGGGTAGTTGTCCTTTGGAAAAGCTTGGTTTACATCCCTGTAATCGACACACACTCTAATCGTTCCTTGCTTTTTCATCACAGGAACAATATTCGATACCCAATCAGTTAGAGGAACTGGGTAAATGAAACCAGCATGTAAAAGTTTTTCAACTTCTGCCTTGATGGCAGTGGCTTTCTTCAGGTGCACCTGCCGAAGCTGTTGTCGTACTGGTTTGACATCTGGATACATCTTAATTTCATGTTCAACCATGCGCGAGTCAATGCTTGGAATTTTTTCATATGACCATGCAAAGACATCTCTAAACTCACGAAAGAAAGTGGAATATATTTCAAGTTCTGAAGAAGAACAAGATTTTCCGAAATGAATATTCTCTACAACAACTGGTTTGGTCGAGATATTTATGGCGATAGTTTCTTCAATATTGGATAGATTTTGCTCGGAATCCACCGTATTTACAGTATTTGATAGAAAATCAAAAGCTGAAGGATGATTAAGGTTGTTGGAACAATCTTCGTGGTAATCCGGAAGATGGGAACGATGGAGGTAATCTTCCCATGGTGCCTCTCCTATCATCATTGACTGAAAAATTCATTCATCTGTAGAATGTACATGTGACCAAGGATCTGAAGAGGTACCATATTCTTTAGACCTATCTATCCAAACACTCGATGAGTGTTGATTTGGGTTTACCACCCAGGCCAAGAAAATTGATTGCTACAATATTTATATTGGGCTTGGAGGCAATACCTGGTGATGATCCATGCTAACATCATGTTCAGAAATCTTCTGAATTGTAGATATAGAAGATACCATATTGCAGGTCTCCACCATGGCTACTTCCGCCAGATTACTTGGAGGCGGTAGAGCAAAAGTACCCATCGATTTAGGGTCTTTTAGGAGGCCTACTCCAATATTTTGAAGTGATTGAGAGCTTCCATGGATCATCGGGATGCTTCCCATAACTTGTGAACTGCTGGGGAGAAAGGTCTGTTGGTCAATGATTTTAATTCCTCCTTGAAAGGGAAATGCAATCTTTCTAAAGTATGTTGACACAACAACAACCATAACATAAATATAGGGCCTTCCCGGTAGGATGTTGTAATCGAGGTTTCCATCAATAGCTTTGACATCAATTTCTACTGTTTTGCCCCCCAGTTCAACTTGCAAGTTACTTAAAATCCCATATGGGGTGTATGTTCATCCATTGAATGCTTTTAATGTCGTTGACGATCGCGAGAAGGGTGGTGACCCTAATGTTTTCTAGCAACTCATTGACATTATGCATGTAGATTCCCCCTCATCAATAATTGTTCGATGAACAGTTTTGTTTAGGGCTTTCACTTGGATGATGAAAGCAAGTTGAGCTAGTAACCGGGGTTCATATCCTTTATGATTAAAGGCCACAAGATTGGAATCCGCTGGGTCAATCCCACCTATTGCCGATAATAGAGCCTGTTTTTGGGAGGGACAATTTTGCAGTACTTCAAGTGTCGACATAGCAGATGGCGATTGGGCCAGATCCTCTACTATATTATAATTCTGTGCTGCTTTGGCACGAGGATTAAACGTCAATTTGTGTACTACTCCTTTTGGTGGCTTTATCGTTAGTTCACGAATGATGGGCGGCATAACTTCGGTCGAAGTTGTTGTCGAACTACTAGGTTGATCAGTAGCCTTGTTGTTCGACAGCTGTGGATTCCCATAATCTTTATTCCTTGTCGATATAAAAGCATCATTTTTTTGTTTCGAAATGGACAACATAAGAACTTGGGAAGGGGAAACATTGTTGCTAGCAACCAGATTGGTTTCTAGGTTTGGAAACGGATTGGTCAATACTGCTGAGGTTTTTGAACTCTTAAATAATTTCTTAATTTTAGCTTTATATGGACAATCCTTCATCCAATGGTCTTCATCACATATGTGACATGCCGAAGGAGGTTTCTTTTACCCAGAAGGGTTTGCAGAATATTTTTTAGGAGACAAATCATCCTGTTTCTTCTTTTTTCTTTTACCTTTCTTCTTGCCCCCTGGTTGCTTCGGTTCTTTGCCTTTGTCAGCCGACACGGCATTAACCTCCGAGGCAAGAGTTTCTTCATTTTCATTTTAACTGGAAACCTTACGGGCTTTTTTACATGTAACCTTGGCAGTTTTCGTGCTTGTTGTACCTATCACGCCATCACTGGCATGAGAGTCTTTGTTTGATTTAGGAAGAGGAGGAACGATAAACTCTGGTCTAGGAGGATCAGGAATTTTGTCATAGAGCATGCCAGACTGAGTATAGATCAAGTCTTGATATTTTGCACGAGCAATGACTTGCTCTTTAATGACAACTCCCCCCTTAGTCACATCTTCTGTAATAGAAGGTAACAATGACTTAATAAACCATTCAGCTATCAGCTAATCAGGAACATATGTTTTTACCATTCGACAACGATGTCACCACTCATGAATATGATCAGATATGTGAGGGGTTGCCGTTTGCTTAAAATTGGTAAGAAGCTCCGTTCCTATTTCATACCTTATTGGTAACTGAAAATGGGTTAAAAAGGTGGTGGAAAGGGCACTGAAGTTATCGAATGAAGCTCTAGGAAATTCAATGTACCATTTTGCTGCTGGACCAGTCAATGTTCACTGAAAAAGGCAAAGCTTGATTGAATCATCATTGAGAGTGTTGGACGAACACCACAGATGAAAGGTCATCACATGATTTGACGAGTCTTTACCCAGATTTCCATTGAATTTAGGAATATCTGACAGAAGTTTATGAGGAATCGCCGACCACCAAGGGGCATAAGCAATTGGATCATTTGTTAGCCGATTCAGATCTGGTAATTCTAAAGTTGCTATGAAGGGAAACCACTGATTTAGGTTTGGGGAAGCATACATAGGATAAGATGGGATAGCTTGAGCCATGGGGTCTTTGCATACCAGCATAATGTATTTGATGCTGATAACTTTGATAAGGTTGATGGGCGTAACCATTATACTATGATTACTGGTAACCCTTTTGAATATACGGCTGCCCATTACTTGCAAAGCTTTGTTTCTCAGGTCCTCGGTAAGTTTGCTAGAATTGCGGTTGTTGATATTGCACCAGCCATGGCTGTGAGACCATTTGCTATTGTCCAATATTGGATGTTTGACCAAGATGAGGGGTTATAGTACCTGTTTGAGCCTCAGTCGCTTTAGTTAAGGAGCCACTAATCGACGGTTGTGATTGAGTTGCAGAGACAAGAGGCTGTTGTATTACGACCTGAGAGACTGGAGGTTGACATACAATGGGCAGCGCTTGTACTTGCGACACCGTCACAATAGCTGGTGTAGTGGGAATATTCGACACAGGTTGATTTGGTTGTATAGAATATACAACTCTTGGCTATTGAGGCAGTATTGGTACCCAACCACTAGATGTGATTCCAGCCTGACCTGAATTTTGTTGTGAAATCTCATATGGTTGTTCTCTCGGAGGGAACAATGAAAAGGCATACTTCCCCCCATATGGTGGAAATCCAGTGTTCAAAGGGAAAATTGGCCTTTGGAGACTGGACTACCGAAATTGATTCTGTTGCGAAGGATCAATTTGCAGAGACTCAATATAAGAGATTCTAGATAAGGTTCCAGATGAACAAATAGGAACATACCATACTGTCAAAATAGTCCCTAAGTGGACTCCATCTAGTGGTTGAGAACTAGTTGGGACAGATGGTATACTAGCAAACATTGTCGGAGTAGCAGCAGGAGGTTCTGCTGCTGCTGTGTCAGATGACACAGTCTTAGATGTCGATGGTTGTTCAAAAATATCGAGTCTATCCAAAAGACTTCTTAGTGATTCTACAAGGACTTGCGATGAAGGATGACTAACTTCTGTAGTAGAAGGATATAGGTGGATCCCAGTTCCAAAATGCAATGGGGTACTGGATGGAAGATCCTCCACAATCTCTTCTATAGCAATCAGTCTAGGTGGAAGAGGTAGATCGTCAGGTTCGTAAAATATTTTTGGTGCCAAAGAAGGCACAAACTCTACAGCGACAGATGTTGGAGGGGTGACACCTTCTGAATTAGCCCTAGATGGAGTTGATTCAGGAATAGAAGTTTTTACCATTACACTAGAATCAGTTCTAGTGTCCTTTTGTAACTGTGGAACTTCTTCTGTAGAGGCAGGGATACCAGAAATAGTTGGAGTAATTGGAGTCTATGAGGATGTTGAAACACAAGTTTCAAATAAACCAGGAGACTTTGATCCAGTTAAACAAGATCGCTTGGCCCGGAATGGTTTCGTTTCCAGAGTCAAAGACAGTTGACTTGTTAGTCTCTGCGAACGACAAGGTTTTGATTGACTTTCTTCCACGATTGCAGATTACTTGATCAACTCAAAACAAAAAGGGGAAATGTGATTTCGAATTAAATTAATTTTATGACGCTTTCACACAACTTTCTTTTTCAATTTTTAGGAGTCGAGAAAAAGCTAAAGATGACTCTGGTCGCCTTCGATTTTTAATGAGCCTGAAGTGACAAGTGCTCAGATGGACTTTTTATTTTAAGGAGTCCTAAAAGGAACAAGTGACTACTCTGGAAGTCTAGACAGAGGGATTACCAAACCAATCACAAAACTGCAAAATACTTTTTAAGGTACGACAATCAATCTTCCCGAATGCTGTGTCTCAATGCATTGCGATCGATAGGGCGGCAGACACGGCTTCCTAAGGAATAAAGGATATAGCCTATTGTGGTTCTCCCATATATACTCGTGGTCGTGGGAGCACGAGTTAGCTCACTCTGTTTCAACTAGACCATTATGTCCCGCTAATTCATACAGACGGTAGGTAAGTTTCACCTCCAACCTGACAATGAAAAACCATAGTTTACCATTCTTTCACACCTGGATACGTCTATTGCCTTTAGACTTCTTAGATGTGGTGTGTTAGGTCCCAAAAGCATTTTTATGTTCATTGAGTTCTATAATACAGCTTGATCTTTCTTAAGAATTTTTTCCTTTAAGGTTCACTTACGTGATGTTTGATATACAAATTCCTAAATGATTGCAATCTTAAGAGTATAAATAGTCATTTAACTTTTCTTTTTGCAATGAAAATCCTAGCTACTAAGGAAAGAAAGTAAAATGGCTTTTCACATTTAGACAGAGAGCACACACTAAGATGCATTGTCCTAAATCAATTTCCGCATGCAGTCTAAATGCAAATGCACATGCATGTATTTGTTTTCCGTTTTATTAATGTGTGAATGACAAAAAGAATGCTAAGTACAGATCTGAACTATTTTTCTTTCAAAGCGATAGTACTAACAATTTTCTTTTTAGAAAACAAAAGGAAAACTAAGACGACACTTTGCAATTTTGAATTCAAAAAACGAAAGGAAAACTAAGGCAACGCTTTGTGATTTCAAATTCAAAAAACAAAAGGAAGACTAAGACGAAACTTTGCGATTTCGAATTTAAAATTTATTTCAACACTTGAAATACTATTAATTCAAATCAAATACAATGGCAAAAGTGTAATCGACTATCTAAAAGAGGAATACTTTACGACACTCTTTTCTTTGAATGAAAACGACACTTGCGACACTTTCAAATCGAAAGATGACAGTTCGATTAAGCTACTGTTTGCAAAGGAGAACTGAAAATGATGAAAAATACATCAAAACATTCACAATTCTTTATCAATGGAGGCTGAATAATGCAAAGGAAGGGAGTTTCAATAGTGATATACTGATCATAGACAACAAAACTACTGAATAACGCTGAAGACAATGAAGGGAAAACCAAAATCTGGAGGCAGAAACAATCTTACTCAATCATCGCACCTGTAACATAGGGAAATAGGGATGCATCTCACCTGCAACACACGGGAGGTGCGATGCATCTAGACTGCCAATGAGAGAAACCAACAACACTTCCTTACAAAATACAAAATTCCAGCCTCTGTATCTCTAGGATGAGGGATCCATGTATAGATATTTGCAGGTGGGTGAGTCAACTTCTGGGATTTTGATTAGTGTTATTTCTCTGATAGTTCTTGGTTCCACTTGGAGATTTCATGATCTCTTACTCATCCCTGGGAAAATTTAGAGATGCAAGTGTCAAATGGACAATTTCTAAAAGATTCTCTGGGTTTCCACCTAGCCAACTGCCTCTGCCATTTGTCTGCTCTCGCTCATCACACCCTACAAAAGGGCTTTTTAGTATGTATCACACCCTTTGCATGTAGCAGGTGAGATGCATCACACCTTTAGCATTGAGCAGTCTGTATGGTCCAGTTTTGACCAATTCTGAGTAGTTTTTAAGGGAGAACTTATGGGAGATGATGTAATCAGCTGACCTTGTTCCTTTAGGGTATGAAGCAACACTTTTAGGGGCTTAGAAGCCCTTGGTTTATGGATATATGAGAATGGGGTTGCGGTGCCCAAATATGTCTATAACACATATGTAATTATTCTAGGCTCAAATTGCATCATTTTCTAGTTGTAAATCCTAACCTATAAGCCATCTAATTGTTCCAAGAATTGAATCCCTTAGGAAAAATTGGTTTATAAAGTGTAATCCTTCCCTATTAAGTCTCTTAATCAAGTAATTTGGAAGGAGATGGTTGTCCAAACTTCCAATCCAAGGGTATTTCCTAATAAGAACCAAGGATCCATCTCCAATATGCCTACGAAATCCTTGACCAATGAAAGAAGAAACTTATATGATATCTTTCCATATAATGGAGCCATGTCTCTAGGATTTGACTCGATTTTTTATTCAACCCATGATTGAAAATTGTCCCAGATTTTTTTTTTGGTAATCCTTTCCAACAGTCCTTCACCTTGAATCAATTTCTAGACACATTTTGCTATGAGATCTTTTGAAAATAAGAAAATATTCTTTAGGCTCCATCCACCTTAAGCCTTAGGGAGATTCGTATATTTCCAAGAAGCTAGGATGATTGACCTTTTCTTTTTTCTTATCCATAAAAATATGAAGGAGACTTGTATGATATTATCTAGAATGTCTTTGGGGATCCATGTTAGTGAGGACTAGTAGACCGGTATGAATTCCAAGACTACTTTCACCAAAACCAATTTTTCAACTAAGGAGAGCCAACAATTACATCAATGTCATATCCTTTTATCAATGTTTTTGAGGAGAAATAGCTAGTCCACTTTCTAATAATTATTCAGTTTGAGATTGTAACCCATGTATTTGAAACCACTTCTAATATCCACCATGTGAAGAGAGAGGAGGTTGGAAAGAAGTAGCTTTTATTCCTAAGGAATTCTACATGAATGCAGCACTGGTTTTTTTTGTTGTTAATGGGCATACTAAAGGTTAAGAAAAACATACCAAGGAAGATCTCTAAGTGCCATAGATGATCCAAAGATCAAAATTAGGCTAAAAATTGAAAGTGTTTGAAATCTCCTGAAACTGGAGTTAAATCAAAGTGTTATTCATCTTAATTCCAACGACACTTGAATCACCTCAATCTGACATTGTATGATGAAGTTATGATGTTCTGAAGCTTTTGACCAGCAAAAAAAAATTGTAGATGGATTGACTGGGCTGCTGACTGGGTAGTGTGTATTGTTGATGTCATGATTACTTCAGCATTCCAACCAGCCATATGGAGGGATAATCATAGATTTCCATGTCTTGCATCGTACAAGGATGTGTTGAAAACATTTGATTGGTTCATGATGTTTTGGGTGGCCCAATAGAAGGTTGCCACGTGAGCCAACCAGAGGTCGGCACGTGACCCAACCAGAGGCTGCTAGGGGTGATTTTAGGGGCGAATGTTCGTCCTTTGGCGAAATTAATGGGTTTTAAATTTTTAGTGGGCGAATATTTTGTATCATAGTACATTTTTACAAATCACCTCAAATAGCCCACCTTATTTTAAGGGAGAGGGTAAAAAAGGTAAATTTAGCCCTTGAAATTAGGAGTTAAAACCTTCCATTCGCCCATTTTCAAGAATAGGTTTTATTTAAGTGAATCCTATGGGCCAAAGGCCCAAATACCATATTTATAAAAGAGGTATGGTAAATTAATAAAAATATAAATAAATGAGAGGTATGGTAAATAAATAAAGCATTTTTATATTTACTCCATAAGTCACCTTATATACATGCAAGGGTGTAAACAAATAAAAATATAAGTAAAGTGGAGGTATGGTAAATAAATAAAACGTCTTTTTATACTTACTCAAACGGTATGGTAAATAAATAAAAATATAAATAAACTAGACGCATGGTAAATAAATAAAACCTCTTTTTATATTTAGTCCATAACCCTCGTTCTATTTATGAAGGCTCAAGAAAGAGGTTTTATTTAAGTGAATCCTATGGGCCAAATACCATATTTGTAAAAGAGGTATGGTAAATTAATAAAAATATAAATAAGCGAGAGGTATGGTAAACAAATAAAACATTTTTTTATTTTTACTCCATAAGTCACCTTGTTTTTATGAATGGTATGGTAAATTAATAAAAATATAAATAACGAGAGGTATGGTAAACAAATAAAACATTTTTTTATTTTTTTATATTAATACCATGCAAAAAAAACATTATTAACCCATTAATAAAAATAAAAATGGCACATGGTATTGACCCATGGTATTCACAAAAATGCCACATGGTATTGACCCATGGTATTCACTTGGAATGTATCCTATTTAAATGGGGGAATTAAACCAGAATAGATCCATCTTTACTCTGGATCTACTAACCCGCGAGAGGTATCAAATATCGTGATATGAAAACTAGCATAGAGTGAAAAAATATTTGATCGGATCAAGAGTAAAAATAGATGTTGTAGTTTAATGTATGTTAAACATTTTAGCTTGGTTAAAATAAAAATAAAATAAAAATCAACTATTAATTTTATTAATTTTTTATAAATTACTAATAGTAATTTTTAAGCTCTAGGTTTATGATAACCCATGGTATTGACCCATGGTATTCATGTAAGCATAGACTATTTAAAGGGGAAATGCTATCTTAGATCCATCTTAATTCGAGGTCTACCAAGTGCTCAGAGGGATAAATAGATTTCATCCCCCTAAGAGTGGTAGATGTGGAGTTAAGATGGATATAGGTTGGTTTTTATGATAATGAAGATATTAAATAGACTTAGGAAATTATATTGTAAAAACATCTTAAGGTGAATGGTTAAAGCATAGACATTGGACATGTATATTTGTATACTTCTGTTTTAAACTGAAACAAATCCAGGGCTAAAAGGAATGGATTGATTGTGCTAGTCATCCTTCTATAACTTTCCAACATATGCTGGAGTAAACAGATTGTAATTTGGGTAATTTTTCTAATTGCATACGGGAACATACTTGTGTATTGGCAGGGTGGTTACGAGGTCCCTAGAAGTGGAGTAAACATATTGTAATTTGGGTAATTTTTCTAATTGCAAACAGGAACATACTTGTGTATTGGCAGGGTGGTTATGAGGTCCCTAGAAGTGATGAATTTGAATTTTTCTTGGTTTTATATATAGTATTAGGTTTTTTCTCATGCTTTCTGTGAATGGCACGGGTGAATTTTATCTTACACCCACTAGATTATCGATATGTAATTTCGGTAATTTTGATTTCAAAAGATATTTTAAAGAAATGCAATGATTTCATTTGTGTATTCAATAAACACAAGATTTTATAATTGAGTAAAATATTAGCCATGCCTGGTGAGAGATTCGCCAAAAAATTATATATACATATCATATTATTGATAAAATCGCCTTCCATTTTTCCTATATACCATGGAGATTCGCCCATTTATTATACATGTAAATTTAGGGGGGGTTCTTAAAATTTTCCCTGGAGGCTGCCACTTGGCACCTTGTTTTTGGTTAAAATTTTATGCTTGGGGCCAAAGGAATTGGAGGGGTTCAACCACTAGACTTGTTGTACACAAAATCTTCACCTTATCATTAGGCTATGACTGTGGTTCTTAACCATATGGTCTACAACTTATATTTAAATTCGTTGTATTTCCGCATTGGGGGAAGGGCTAGGTAGTGAGCCCCGACCCCCGGTCATGTTACCTTCCATATGTACCTAGCGTAGGAGATGTAGTGGAGTGGGACAGGGATCATCCCCAGCCCCTAGTCTCAAACCAACCCGCAAGACCCTGGTGGAAGGATTAGCGGAGAGGGCAGGGACTCAGCCCCGACCCCAGGTCTCATTGCATCCACATGATCACTGATGAGAGCTAGCAGAGTGAGGATAGGGACCAGCCCTACCTCTGGTCATGACAATTATCATATGACCCTGCGGAGCATCTATGTCAAGATGCTACCAGAGTGGGGAAGGGGATTTAGCCCCAACCCACGGTGTTATGGGAAACAGAAGACCAGAGTGGGAGCAATGCCAGAGGGCATAGATAGTTGGATCTGACCCCCAACCATATGGCCACCACATGATCGTTACCAAGAGCTTTAGCGGGGGATGCAGGAAGCTGACCCCAACCCTCAAACACATCGCTTCCACGTGACCACAACTCAACGAAAAAGGAGCAACGCCAGCAGGGGCAGACCATTGGCCCCAACCCCTGGCCTTATGGGCACTCCACGTGACCCAAATATTGTGCATATGCATTATTGGGAATCTTAATGAGGCAACAAAATGAACCTTTTTTGGGTGAAATTATCCCTTATCGAACTATGAAAAGGGCACAAATGTCACATATTTAGCAGGTTTGGCCAAATTGCAGGACAAATAGCAGTGCTTGGCTTGGAGAAGCATAACTTTCTCAATTTTTAACCTTTTTGAGCTCAAGAAGAGCCTAGATGGGGGTTTTTGAATGTATTAAACTCATTAGTAGCTTAAATTTTCTGATTTGAGCACCTTATGATGGACTTTTTGTAAGATTGATTCTTTCAGTGCAAGGAAATTAGAGGTTATGAAGCAGTTTTGAAGGCATTTTGAGCATGGGGAGAACCTTGAAGGGGTTTTCCAACCTTCTTATTTCATCTGCAGTGGATGTGAATTTTGTAGTGCAGATCTTTTTATTCTTTTCTCAATATTTGTTCATGAGGGAAGCCCTTTTTAGTACTTCAATGTGGAGTTGTTGTACATTTTATGCTTGGTTTTCAGGTGGAGTATAAGGACCTGATGTGTGAGTCTTTTTATGTTGACATTTTTATGAATTGCTATAGGGAGTCATATTTTTGGAGTGAGAATGCTTTGTAGGAGAATGTTTCCTTGTAGGGGAAACAAGCCACTCATTCGTCAACAAAGTGTATGTACTCATTTTCCACTGAAATCAATAGAATGTTCTAGTTGTTGGAGCAGGCCAAAAGACATAGCCTAGGAGGGGTAAAATTCATCAACAAATTTTGGTTTCTTCTCTTCATGTTTTCCATTTTGAGTTGCATATGATTGTGTTACAAATTAAAATTTAATGTGAAAACTAACTCACCACCTTGAAGAGATTATGAAATTTGTTACCTTTTAAAGACCCATTTTGTTTACTTGTAAATCGTCAAAGGACGGTCAGTTTTTGTGAGGAAAAGTTCTCGTCCAGTTTCAGATCAGTTAGTATCAAAGTAGGTTCTGACCAAGTTGCAAGTATGGGCAATAATTTGAAGCATGAAATACTCCAAGAGTTTGAGGAGATTAATTTATCTCTTCAAATGGAGAATGTTGAGCTGAGCAGATTACTTGAATTTACCGAGGAAGAGAAGAGGAAAATGCACCTTTTGTTCTAACATGTACTGGAGGAACACCGTGGTGATGGTTCCATTCCAGAAGCAATAAATAATCCCTCCAGGATTAAGCCAATTTGTGGGCATGGGCCAAACACAAGATATGGACCCTATGTTGAGAATGATGCTTGGGATTTTTGTCAGCATTTAAAAGATTCTCCTTATGTGCATGTTAGTAAAAGCGGGTCGTTTGAGTCATCATCTACTTCGTCATCAACATCTGAAACATAAAATATGGGTGGAAAATCAAAGAAGGAGGAGGTCTCAGAATCAATGGCCAAGGTATCACTAGTCCAATCGAGGTGAAGGAGTGACCATGATATGAAGGATTTGTTTATGGTCTGTAGGTTTTAACCCATACAAAAATTACCTACATATGAATTCTAAAACACAGAAAATAAACAATGCAAGAGCATAACACATAAAACACATATACACAAAGATTTTCCCCTGGATCCCAAAACTAGGACTACCAGCTTGATTTTTCATTATTTTCCTTTCAACGTTACAATACATATTTATACATGCCGAAGCATCCAATAGCATGGAATGAAAAACCATCGCGTCCAAAACCATGGACCGAAAACCATTGCGTCCAAAAACATGTGAAAAAATCATGCACAAAACCATAGGTGGGTCTGCCCATCCTAACATAGTGTCCAAAACCAAAATTTTCCAGGGCACTGCCCTGGACCCCATAAAGTGGGGTTACCTACACCCCTCAAACCCCCCCAGTTAACTACGTGGGCTAGTCATGGAAAGAATATAACACAACCCAACATTCTCCCACTTGTTGTTTTCTTTCCACAGGGGGCCACATCAGAGATTAGTCATTTATCCAGCCCTGCAACACCCATTGTTTATCTACACCAAAAGAACTTCTTAGAGCTCATAGATTTTGTCAATGCATCTGCAGTATTCTTTAAAGTGTCCACCTTTACCAGCAACACCTTTTTGTCTCCTATCATATCCCTCATAAAGTGATACTGAACATCAATGTGCTTTGTCTTTGAATGGTAAGCAGGGTTCTTTGCCAAGAAAATTGCACTTTGGCTGTCACAGTCTATCCTTATATCTCCCTGTACTAACCCAATACTTGAACACAATCTCTACAACCAAACTACTTCCTTGCTTGTATGAGTGGCTACCATGTATTCTGCCTCTGTAGTTGATAGTGCCACTACAGATTGTTTCTTACTCATCCAACTAACTATACCTCCAAATAGGTTAAACACATACCCACTTGTAGATCTTCTCTGATCCAGATCTCTAGCCCAGTCCGCATCAACAAAGCCATGGATATCCAAAACTCTGTCCAATCCTGGTCTTCCTTAGTAGCAAAAACCATAATCACTAGTGCCACGCAAATACCTGAAAACCCGCTTCACTGTTGTCCAATGCTCCTTCCCTGGTTTTGACATAAACCTGCTCAATACTCCCAATGCACGTGCAATGTCTGGTCTAGTAGAGACCATCGCATACATCAGACTATCAACTGCACTTGCATATGGAACACGGGACATATCCTCTTTCTCTTCTTGTGTCTTGGGACACTGTTCAATAGATAACTTTACACCTACAGGAATAGGAACCTTCACCGGTTTACTATTCTGCATATTAAACCTCTGCAATATTGTCTCGACATACTTCCTCTGGTTTAACCAGAGCTTCCTTTTTTCCCGATCTCTTCTAATTTCCATGCCCAAAGTATAGTTTGCAACACTGAGATCTTTCATGTCGAATTTGGAGGACAATTGGGTCTTCAAATCCTGGATAATTTCTTTGTCATTTCCAACCAACAACATATCATCCACATACAAGACCAGATAAATAACACAGTCACCAATTAATTTAAAATACACACAATGATCTGCTTTGCTTCTGGCGAAGCCAAGTCCCCGTATAAATGTATCAAATTTCTGATACCACATCCTTGGTGACTGTTTTAACCCATACAGAGACTTCTTTAACTTGCATACAGTTCTTTCTTACCCTTCACCGCAAAGCCTTCAGGTTGCTTCATGTAGATTTCCTCTTCCAAATCCTCGTGAAGAAATGTTGTCTTCACATCCATTTGTTCTACCTCAAAATCAAAAGCAGCAGCAACAG
>APFE030516144.1:94412-105643 GCA_000404065.3 Pinus taeda
ATCGGTGCAACAAAGGGGGGCCTTCGCCCTCCCTCTAACCCCCGGTTCACTACGTGGGCTAGTCATGGAATGAATATAACACAACCCAACAAGAATTATCTCTATCTGATTCAAGAAAAATAACATCTCTAGAAAGAATAAACTTCTTAATTTCTTCATGATACAACCTATATGCTTTATAAGTATTAAAATAACCCAAAAATATACATTTTCGACATCTTGCTCCTAATTTATTTCGTTGTTGCTTAGGAATCAAAACATAAAATTTTGGGATTTTTGTTGGTGGGAGTTCGAGCGATCACGCGAACCTAACTAGGGTTTGCTGCAACCTGCAAAATTCGCGTGCTTGTCAGCGGGTTTGGCGTCTGCTCCACAAGGAAGGGCGCTAGGTGGGGTCGGTATGGAGTCAGAGAACGGGGGGGGAGAGATCCCCTCCTTCAAAGCAGCCGTAACGGGGGAAAACAGGAAGGAAAAACAGAGTGCAGAGGGCCAATCAATTGAAGGAGAAACTTCAGAAGAGGGAATGCAAAGGAGATCAGGATTCCAAAGCAAGTGCCTTCCAAGGACCTCGAGCAGACCCAGGTTTGTAATACCTCCTAATAAACTAGAAAATTACAGAAGCCATATGCGTGACTGTGCATTGATATGTAAGTTTATAGGATAGTATCTACTAAAAAGGATCTCATGAGATGGATCTATCAGAGGTGGAAACCAAAAGGACATGTGGATGTCAAGTTAGGAGCAAAGGGGTTCTTCACTGTAATATTCTCTAACCTAGAAGATAGAAGAAGAGCCTTCGAGGAAGGACCTTATTTCATGAACAACGCTGGCCTGTTCATGAGAGAATGGGTTGACTGTTACAACCCAGAGAAGGAAAGAATGTTAGCTGCTCCGATTTGGATCAGACTCTTTGGTTTGCCATCTAAATTCTGGGAACCAGACATCTTGAAAGGCATAGGAAATACTATAGGTTCCTTTGTAAAAGTTGCGGAAACAACAAAGAGAGGGAAGTTCAACTCCTATGCCAGAATCTGTGCTTACATGAATATCACAGAACCTCTCCCGGACACGATTGAACTGGAATATCATGATGAACTATGGCATCAACCAATACACTATGAACATATACCATTTCGCTGCCGTAGATGCCATGAGTATGGTCATCTGTTTAAAGAATGCCCCATTACGCTAGCTAAGAAGGAAAAGGAAGCAGATCGTAACAGCAACAATAATACAAAGAGAACAGAGGAAGAAAGAACGGATTTCAGAGAAGTTCCAAGAAGAAGAGGTAAAGGAAATAAACAGATGCAAAAGGGTAACTCGAAAGAAGCCAAGAAAACAGAATCTCAGAACATGTTCAACGCCTTACATGTAGAAGAGCAGGAGGTAGTGGAAAGCGAAGAAGAAGAAATGGAAGGGATAGAGATCATAACGGAAAAACCGAACAAGGAGACAGTGAACAGGGACAACGACCAGAGGGATGTGACCACAAATGCCACCCAAGAGGACCAAGGAAACATGGAAATAGATCCAAAGAAGCCAAAAGGAGAGGAGGAGGAAAAGACTTGATGAAAGATTCATCCCTGAAGAACAAAAACAAAAATACAAAGAAGCATTTCAAAGTTACAAAGCAAAGAAACGACTACCGGAAGAGAAGGAAAATCAACAACCGGAGAATCAGGAAACGCAGAGCATAGGAGCGAGCAGCACTGGCAAGGGAGGTAAAAAAAGAGGGAGAAAAACCTTGGGGGAAATGATCCAAGAAGTGGGCGAAACGCTTGTCAACTCTGGAAGAGTGATTCCTCTGTCAGAGGTCTTTCAATCACCCCCAAAATTGTTACAATGATTATTACAACCTGGAATATACGAGGCCTCAATAGCAGAGGCAAACAGAGGTATTTGAATGAACGACTGAAAAAGGAGAAACCTAGTGTAATGATAATTCAGGAAACAAAAATAATTACAGAGAAAATGAGAGAAATTCTGAACAAAAACAGGAGCAGCTACGAAATGATGGGACTAGATGCTATTGGAAGCGCTGGTGGATTAGTTTTTATCTGGAACCCAGATGAAATTCACTTCAGTAACTGGATGAGTTTCCCAAGAATATTATCTGGGATAACAAGTATAGTTGGCACTAAGGAAGAGGTTGTTATAACAGGGGTGTATGGTCCTCATATACAAAACGAAAAGGAAAACTTCTTGCAAAACCTAAAAACCTTGCGCGGCATTATCCCGGGAAAACAATGGATAGTCGGTGGAGATTTTAATATGATAAAAGGACTTGATGAAAAAAGAGGAGGAAACAGAAGAACAGATAAGGTCATGGAGCAGTTTGGAGATCTCATAAGGGATCATTACCTGATTGATATTCAAACCATCAATGGCAACCACACTTGAAACAATCGGAGAGGAGGTAGGAACCAAATTGCCTCTCGTCTGGATAGATTTTTAATATCAGAACAAATAATGCTAAAGGATGTTTTTATAGAGGCTACCATTCTCCCGGTAGCAGGATCGGATCATTGGCCAGTTAAACTAGAGATAGACTTAAAACAAAGACCCCCAAATAAGCCCTTCAGGTTCGAAGCCTTCTGGCTGAGAAACGAAGGATTAATGGAAAAGCTCGAAGAATGGTGGCGAGCGAGCGAGCAAAGGGGGAAAAATAAGATGCATACTTTCCAACTCAAGTTGAAGGAAATGAAGAATAAGATAAAGAAATGGAACAAGGAAGAATTCGGGAATATCATGGAAGATAAAAAGAGATTAGAACAGAGAATGGAAGAACTACAACAGCTGGATATCACGGAAGGAATAGAGGAGGAGAGATCTCAAGAAGAAGGCAGAGTGCTAACCCAGTTAGAAGAAAGAAGGAAACAAGAAGAAATTTTATGGAGACAAAAATCTAGGGTCCAATGGCTCAGAGAAGGAGAAAAGAACACTAAATTTTTCCATAAAGCAATGGTTCAACAAAGACAAAGAAACAGAATTTTCTCTATAAAAAACCAAGAAGGACAACGGGTCGTCCAACATGAAGAAATTGAGACAGTCTTGGTAAATTATTTCAAAGCCATAATGACGGAGTTACATATGGACAGAACAGAAGCCATAGCCAAGATAGGTGGAGAAATTCCAAATTTAATAACAAGAGATCAGAACTTGGCTCTTATGAGAAAAATCACCAGGGAAGAATTGGAGGACGTAGTTAGAAACATGAAAAGAAACAAAGCCCCTGGCCCTGATGGTTTCACTGTTGAATTCTTCCAAGCAGGGTGGAATTTCCTAGCTTCAGATGTTTTGGAAGTTGTTGAAGAAGCCAGAATAAACCAAAGAACATGGCCAGGAATAAACTCAACCCTCTTAACCCTGATCCCTAAAACTAATCAGGCTGATCACGCAGATGGCTTCCGTCCGATAGCCCTGTGTAATGTCATCTATAAGATTGTAGCTTCAATTATGGCACAAAGATTAAAACTGATCCTACCAAGTATAATTTCCCCCGAACAGACAGGTTTTGTTGAAGGAAGACAGATACTGGATGGGCTCGTGGTAGCCCAGGAAATCCTTCATACTCTGAAATCTAAAAAAGATAAGGGCATGCTAATTAAACTTGACCTATCAAAAGCCTATGACAGGCTAAGCTGGAAGTTCCTAGAACGCATACTCAAAGCTTTTGGCTTCTGTGATCGATGGGTAAGTTGGATCATCAGTATGATCTCGACCCCAAATTTTTCAATCTTGCTGAATGGAGCGCCAACAACAACTTTCAATGCCTCAAGAGGACTCAGGCAAGGGGATCCTTTATCTCCCTTTCTCTTTATAATTGCAGCTGAAGGACTAGGTAGATATTTTAAAAAAGAAGCAAGAGATGGGAAGATCCAAGGTCTTAAATTATGGGGGCATAGAACCATCGTTACTCATCAACAATTTGTAGATGACATAATGATATACTGCAAAGCCACCCTGCAAGAAGTCAAAAGGATCAAGAAAATTTTAGAGATCTTTATGGAAGGTTCCGGGATGGAGGTAAATAATGACAAATCCAGAACTTTTTTCTTCAACATAGCAGAACCGGTGAAGAAGCATCTAACCAGGGTCATGGGATACAGGTTAGGGGTTCTCCCTACCAAATATCTAGGAGTAATGCTGGACACATCACCTCTTAAATTAAGTAATTGGCAATATATCATAGAAAAGATCATGAAAAGGTTGAATAACTGGACCTTCCGGGCTCTGAACATGGCATCCAGGGTGGTGCTTCTCAAAGCCACCATTCAAGCAATTCCGATATATCCTTTATCAGTCATGGCTACCCCTAAAGGAATTTGTAATAAACTAGTTGAAATTTACAGGAAGTTTCTATGGGGAGGGCCAAAGCAACAGAAGAAATGGGCCCTCTGCTCGTGGAAGAGTATAACCAAGCCCAAAGAAAAAGGCGGCTTAGGGCTCAGAGATCCCTGGACACTAAATCAAGTCATGGCTGCTAAATTAAGATGGAGATGGATGCAAGGAGGCCCGGACTTATGGAAAGAAATCTGGACTGTCAAATACAACATGCCTTTATCTCCGGAGGAAATTCTTAGGGATCAAAGTACTCCTCAGGGCTCGGATATCTGGAACCTATCCATCCAAGGCAAAGACTTAGTTGATCAGCATATTTTTTGGGAAATACGCGGAGGCCAGGTAGCCAGGTTTTGGGACGAAGATTGGCAGCAACGAGGTAAACTGTTGAATATACCAGGCATACAGGAAATTCACAGAGCAGGTGATGAGAAAGGCCTCTTGAAGGTTAAAGATTATTGGAACGCCACACCGGAGAATGAGGAATGGAGGGATTGGAAACCCCTGGAGGAATGGTACAGGAGTGCATCAGAAGAACAAAAATCACTGTACAAGAAGGAAATGGATTCAAGAAAAATAAAAAAGCGAGAAGGCAGAGACATCCTCCGCTGGGGTAGAGAAACAAAGGGGATATTCACAATTCATGAAGCCTATGATCTAAAAACCCAAAGCAACATAGGAGAAGAAGAACACAACTGGCAAAAAATCTGGAAAACAAAGTGGTGGCCGAAGATCAAGATATTCGCCTGGCTGGTGGGCAGGAAACGAATCCTAACATGGGACAGAATTCAAAAAAGAGGCTTCTCAGGCCCAGCGAGATGCTGCCTCTGTAATGTGGAAGAAGAAAACCAGGAACACCTACTTAACGGATGCAGTGTGGCTCAATTTCAGTGGAAGCAAACGGAAAACCTCTTCGCTACAATTGTCAGAAACCAACCGGATATTTTCCAAACTCTTAGCGAATGGGGGGAAGGAGAATACCAAAGTAGAATAGTCAGAAGGGCCTGGAGCATCGCAGCAGGCTTCAATATCTGGAATCTGTGGAAGGAGCGCAATAGCCGCATTTTCAAAGGAAAGGCCTCTGGCCAGGAGGAAATATGGAAGAGAACATTAAAGAAAATCAAGGAGACCATCCTAGCGGAGATCTGGGCAGACGAAGACTGGAAAACCACAGACACCGAGATAGAAATCCTTAAGAAGATTAACGTAGATCAGGGGATGATATAGCAACAAGGCCCTAAACAAAATTATCAATTAGCAAATCAAAGTTGTGCAGTGTTCAGAAAACCGCCGGAAGGTTTTATCAAACTAAACTGTGATGGTGCCGCAAAAGGAAATCCAGGTCCAGCGGGTTTTGGGGGAATTTTCAGAAATACAGAAGGAGCGACTCAGTGGATCTACGCAGAGCATGGCGGAACAATGTCCAACAACGAGGCTGAGTTCATGGAAGTTCACCAAGGCCTCAAAATTGCCCGAAGAAACGGATACAAAAAGCTGGAAATTGAAAGCGACTCCACCTTGGTGATCAACGCAATCAGGCAATTAATCCAAGGGAAAAGTTGGGAAAAAGTGGTAAAAAGTTGGCGTAGTGCTAGCACAGTTCGAGAAATAGGAGATATGCTAACTGGCATTGATGTCACTCTCACGTCGCATGTCCGACGAGAAGGAAATAAACCAGCTGACTGCTTAGCAAACTGGGGGAGCAACGAACGCAGGGCTCCTATTGACGACAGCTGGACCAATCAGGAAGAGTTGGCACGATGGGACGAGCTAAATCAGCTCATTCGAAAGGATAATGATGAAGCGAACCAGGCATAAGTACTCCCCTGAGCGGAGTGGGAGAGGGAGTTCAAAATATCACCAGGAGGTCATTCGGAAAGGACAGAAGGGCGGCGTCCTGTACACCCCAGCAGTAATAATAAATGAAAGTGTAGTAAGTCAGGTGCGAGTCCCAAACCAAAAAATGATTCACAAACCCAAAGAAAGCATTGCGGGTAGTAGAGACAAGTGTAAGCGGGAGTCCATGCATCATTTGAGCAAAGGAGAAAGAGAAGGTATAAGGAAGAAAGGAGGTAGCAGGCCCTGTAAAAACAACCAGAGGAAGGTGACGAGTGAAGCGAAGCTCTGGAGAAGAGGCCCGAGTAATTGTCTTCAAAAAGCGAATATGAGGAAGTCTCAAGCTAAAGAAGCCCAAAAGGGTAAGGTGACAGCGGAAGGAAGGCAGGATGCTGGAGTCAGAACCAAAATTACAACGGAAAACACGGAGGATAAGGGGGGAAGGCGGGTAAAAGTACCCTGTGGCAAGAATGTTGAAATTGGACAGAGCAGTAGAAGTAAGCAACGAGTTAAGGACGAGGATGAAGGAAACCAGCAGACGAAGAAAAGGCGCGGTCGGCCCAGCCAGACCACGAGCAAAGTAGAGAGCAGTCGCAGACAGAAAAGGTACAAGCGAAGAAACAGCTCTCTTAGAGAGACAGTGAATGAGGCAGAACAGGCATTCAATCTGGATTCAAATGCTCATATTAGGAACATTATGAATGCTATGGAGGAGAAAGTGCTGGAGGAGCCTTCCATCCCCGAAATGTATGAGTGGTCCCTTCAATTACCAGATCCGGGGCACACTCAGGGGAGGCTTTCCCTGTATCATCGGGCTCTCCACACCTTTTGGGTTTTGAAGCACCTCCTGGCAAAGGCCATGGAACAAGTTGCTGCAGAAATGGTGGAGATGGCTCAGGACACGGCGGCGGCAAAGAAAGAGGCGGCAAATGCGGAGATGCTGGTTAAGCAACAGAATGAGCTCCTCAAAGATATCAAGGCTATGCTGATGGAACAGAGGAAGGAGGGCGTTAATATCAATATAGACTGATGGATTTCATAGCAGCGTTTTTGACGGGTTTTCCTCTTTTACCTGTGTCTGCCGGTGCCCTGTTCTTTTGCTTTTCTGTTGGGTCGCCCTTGAGGCAGTAGTTTAAAGGTGTTTCTTTTAGTTAGCACTATTTAGGATGAAGATATGTTTGTGTCGATGTCCCCTTCTGGCCTCCACTGCGGCAGAAGGGCTTGTGTTTGTTATGAATACGGTCGTAGGTTGGTGCTTTCTTTGTTATGTTTAGGAGCTCTTTTCAAACTGAACAGCATACAGTTGAGAGCGTGATTGGTGTTTGGTGGTTTAGGATCCAACAGATCTGGTTTCCCTTCGGGGCAGATTGAGGATCCTCTGTTTTGTACTTATGTTTTCCTGTAGATAATAAAATAACCCAGTTCACAAAAAAAAAACATAAAATTTTGATCCAAAAACTCTGAAATGTTGAACAATTGGGAGTCTATCATACCAATGTTCATAAGGAGTTTTGTTTTTAATAACAAAAGAAGGACAACGGTTTTTAGTATAAGTTACACAAAGAATTGTTTCTCCCCAAAACATTAACTTCACATTCTTAAAAAACATCATAGATCTAATCATATTAAGAAAAGTTTTATTTATTCGTTCTACGACGCCATTCTGTTGTGGATTATAAGGTCTAGTAGTTTGATGTTTGATTTCATTGTCCTTCAAATATTGTTCAAAGGCATGAGAAGTATACTCAGCACTGTTATCAGTTTTGAGAATGCATATATTCTGTTGAGTTTCATTTTTAATCATCAAATGATTTTTTTTTTAAACTTCAAACACTTGTGACTTATCTTTCAACAAATATACCCAACACATTCTCGAGTAATCATCAATAAATGTATGCACATATTTATTACCATTGACAGTTGCAACAAGCATAGGTCCACATAAATATGAATGTATAAGACTTAATTTTCGTGAAGCTCTAAAAGAAGAACTATGAAAAGGTTGCTTACAATATTTTCCCAAAATACAAACACCACAGGGTGTAATATTTCTTGGAACTATAGGAAGACCTTTAATACCTTGCTTTTTCATAATTCTGATGCTACCATATTGATGTGACCAAATTGAGCATGCCACAACAAGCTGGGAGACATGATATCACTTTGTTGTGTGAAAAGAGTAGAAATTTCACGAGAATTAGTAGATGAAGTACCATTTAATTTTAAAAGTGTACCTTCTTCCACACCAGTCATAATAACTACATGATCAGATGCTCTTCTTATCTCGATGATGCTATCAAATATATGAATAGAATTCCCCTGCTGCCAAATATGGATAAGAGACATCAGATTTCACTGGAACTGTGGAATATAAAGTATATAATGTAAAACATAATTTGCAAGATTTGGTATCTTCAAACGAATAGACCCAATGCCATATGGTTTAATATGAGACTTGTCAGCAAAGTAAACAACAACATCAATATTATCATTGAATGTTTCAAAAAAATCTCAGCTAAATGTCATATGACAAGTGGCTCCTGAATCCAAAATCCAACTATCTCGCCATGAAGAAAATGTAGTGTTGAAAACATCCTTAATATTAAAATTACAGTGAGAAACAATGTAATGTACAGACTCTGATAATTTTCCCTTATCTAGTGGTTGTTGATCTTTCTTTTCATTCAACTGTTCTCTCCTTTCACTGACTTTCTCCCAAGGGATTTTACCATTAACAGTAGTATGACCAATTTTACCACCTCTAAAACATTTGATAGTTGATCTATCATTAAAATTCCTTTTTTGTCTATCTCCTTGATTATTTTTGCCTCCCTACCTCTATAATTTCTCCTACCACGACATCTACTACTTTTATCACCTCTAAAAGTTTCAGCATGAGACTTTTGATCCTTTTGTTCAAGACACAAAGTTTCTAAATTAGAGTTAGGTAGGGCCTATTTCTTCCGAAAGGTTATTTCTTTCTTAACTATTTTTTTTACAATTTTATCATATGTAATGTCTTTTAATTGCCCACTAGCTTGGAGAGATTCCAAATAGTGTGAATAAACAGGGTGAAAGACTTTTATAAAAGATGTAAATTGACTTCAATTCCAGTGGCTTTTATATCATGAAAAATGACTCTTATTTCAAAGGCACTCTTCAATGAATCATTATCTTTCATCTCCAAATTGAACAACTTCAAGAACAACTGAATAAGTTCAAGTTCATAATATATCATAAAAAATGACTCTTATTTCAAAGGCACTCTTCAATGGATCATTATCTTTCATCTCCAAATTGAACAACTTCAACAACAACTGAATAATTTCAAGTTCTGAGTATGAATCATACAATTTTTTCAACTTCTTTAATGCTTCGAATGCAGTATCACAAGAAACGATATATCAACTTACCTCTTCTGTCACCGATGCATTTATTAATGCATATGCCTTGTTGTCCTTTGTCTCCCAAATTGCACGTTACTTCTCGTTATCAAATGGCTCCAGTGCAATTTCTTTTCCATCTTTATCTGTTCTGCCTTAGACAAACTTCCCACAAATTGTTAAAAACAATGGCACTTTTAAATTTCTAAACCACTCTTGATAATTTTCCTTTCCATTAGGAACAATTCCAACTATTGAAATTATTGAAGTCATAATTGTTTTGCAGCCAAATAAATTGTTCAATCAATTTATTTTCAAATTTTCAGATATGTGAAGTAGTCCTCTAAAAGAAAATATGAATCCCTTTCTCCTTTTGTTTTAAATAAAAATTGTCTTAGTGATTTGATGGTGGGCACAAAAAATAATCCAGTAGAGAACTAAGTTATCTCATTGTTTCATTTTTTTCTTTTTTCTCTTCAACTTTTAAAGCTTATTTCAAATCAAAATCAAAATAAAAACAAGCTTGGAATATTGCCACCACTTTTAATTCCAAGTTAATTAATTTGAGAATTAACCACTTTTGCTTTTACTTTCTCATTTCACCTTTCTTTAACCATTTTTTTTCTTAAATATAATCGATAAAAGAAAAGAGAAATATTTTATTTAATCACAATTTGATATAGTTTCCATTCACTTGATACTTGCCAAATTTTTCTTTCTTTCTCTTTTCACTTTCACCTATTTGGCTCTACTTGTTTCTTTGTTCACTTTCACCTTTTGGCTTTGTCTCTTTCTTTGTTCACTTTGACCTTTTTGGCTCTACTTACTTCAACACAAAGATGTTTCTGGAAGTAATATAAGATATATAGAAAATGTATTCACCTTACTCATGAGTAAGGTCTCATATTCTGAAAAATGTCTCCATATTCATTTAATTTTTACAAATCCTTCTAAAAAACTGTAATTTTTTTTTTTTTACTTTCACTTTCATGAAACTTGAAGCATTGTCTACTTTCCATTAATATGTGGATTAAATTCAAACATCAATGATATATTCCACTAAAACTAATTAATAATTCACTTAAAAAAAACCTCAAAGCTTCTGTTAATTTTCAATGTTATTTATTTATTGTGGATTGTGCCAACAATAAGAGTCACTGATGGGTAGTTACTTTTACCTTGATTTCTTTTAACTTGGTTTCTAGCACTCCCGTCTTTATGTCATGCCCTTTGCAAGCAATGCGCTCCTCAAAATGCATTTTATGAAACTTGGACATTCTTCTCTCCATAAACTTCAAACCAAATCCTCCTTAAAAGTAAACTCTGTAGGAATGGAGTTTATAAACAACTTAACTAGGGCTCTGATACCACCTTACAAGGCTGAATAAACTCCACAATGAAAAAGCATCATATTAATGATAAAATCATTTATTTATAAGAATGAAATATAAAACTAATTACATATTGTACATAAACTCTACAATGAAATTGTAGAATGAAAAAGCATCATATTAATGATAAAATTGTTTATTTATACTTATTAACTATAAGAATGAAATATAAAACTAATTACATATTGTACAATAACAATTTCGAAGAATTCATTAACAACTTCAAAAGTTAAAAACACCCTTACTTGACTCCAACAGTATAATGATTTTTTTTGAAACA
>APFE030516144.1:106878-176187 GCA_000404065.3 Pinus taeda
AACACTATTTATAAATTTACATGCATATAAACTATTTATAAAAATATTATACTCCTATATACTTAACATATATATGTTTAGATGGTTAACATAAATTATTTTATGTCATTGATATTCAAATTATTGCAGAGCACATTCTTCTGCAATTCCCTTTAAAACTACCCTTAAAAAATAATTCAGGTGAAAATTGATGTAAACCTTTATAATATGATTGGAGTACTCATTCAGTGTGCACATTATTCTGCAGTTGCCCCGGTAAAACTACTATTAAAATATAATTTTAAAAAATAATTCACGGGAAAATTCCGGAATACTCCGGAATCTATTGCGCAAATAGTAGCAAAAATGTTTTGGCACATACTAAACTTAAATTCAAATGAAGGAAAGTGCTATTAAATCTATCAGTAAAAAAACATGCATCATTAAAACACTGGCGCAATGTAAATTTGAACCCAATGAACAGAAAATTTCGCTCAAGAAAACAATGTAAAGATACGAATCATTTGAACCCAATGAACAGAAAATTTCGCTCAAGAAAACAATTCTCCCAAGATCAAATGTCAAAAAATATTGTAGAATATAGAGATATTATATTAAGAAAACCGCGTCCAAAACAGTTGTGAAACTACAAAATCTCTTGTAAGTACAAACCATGAAAGAAAATTGGGCATATTATTGTAGAGTTTGATTAATCTTAAGACAGCACATGTCATTAAAAGATCCCAGAATCGAAAACAAAAGATCTCCGAATAGACATGAAGCTATAGATGGTGGGATCATCCAAAAGCAAGGCAAACACCAACAAGATATTTATCAGACAAACTTTATACACTTAGAAAATCATTTTCATATACACCACCGCCCAATGACAGAAGAACGATAATCAAAACTTGCTTTCAGTTGGTTCGAAGCTTTTAGAGATCAATAAGCTCATTCTCTGGAATTTTCTCCACCGTGAATTCCAGGAACCTCCAATTTGTTACGTCTCCAGTGTATTCAAAATACCCATTTTTTGCGTTTGCCACGCCACAGCCGTTTCTCTTAATATATTTGTTCGTAGTTTCAGATTCGCTTGCACTTGGATCCTGCACAACACCCGTGTACTTCCATTTACAGTTATGAAAGCTACACGTGTTCAAGGTTTTGAGAGGCTTTTGACAACAGGGGCAGACAAAATCACAACTATCCTTTGCCACATCAAATTTTCCATAACCTCCTTTAGCGAGCTTGCAACTAACATCCTTCTCGTATTGACTGCAGGTATGTGCGCCGCATATACCATCGAAGGTGATCCCGTCGTAGGCAACATACCAAGGATTTCCAGTTGTAGCAAACTTGTAAAATCTGAGGTCCGTCATGCTGGAAATTCGAATTGGAGCGTAACCACGTAAATCTGAAAAGCAACAACAACGAAATCAGAGGGGCTATAATGGCAATTGCAATGTCAGCGTCATAATTCACACACGAAAGCAGTAGAAAGACTTACATGGAGCAGCAAACCAGAACTGAGTTGAATTAACTTTTGGATGGTAAGACATCGTGACAAGTTATAACCAATTTTTGCTTGCTTCTTGTAGACGTGCACAACACAAAAAACCTGTAGCGATTTAAGAATATTAAGCCTGCAAACCGATGTAAAATATAAAGAAATTCTCGAATCAGTTCATACAAATGCTTTAACGCCAATACCTCAATCGAGACGGGCACACCCGATTCAGCCTTTCGCTGCTTAATAATTCGTGAAATATAATACGGTACAGATTTTTCTGATTAATAAAAAAACTATAATATCTGAAGTATAAGGTATAGAAATTTTATAACTAAAAAAGAGTTAATTCTATAACTAGTTGTAAAAATAGCAAGTTTAATATTAAAACAATGTAAAGAGAAAAAAACAAAAATTAAATACTTAACAAGTAAGAAGGAAATACAGCTATTTTCTAAATTAAAACATTGAAAAATTAAAGAGAAAAAGCAAACATCATAAAATTTTATAGTTTTTTCTTATTAGAATAAGTGTTATATTAAAATAATAATAATAATATAATAAGTTTTATATTTTAAGAAGTTGCAAAATTTTAAGATATTTTTTCATTCTTATAAATTTTTTTGGATGATAGTGATAATAATTTGGAAGATATTGTATCACTCAAAATAAAGACTATGTGAATTTAAATATGGGGTTTTGGTTTTTTTTGTAGTTCACAAAGGTTAATGTGCACATATTTATTTTTGAATAAGTCTAGATAAAGATAATGATTGACACTTCAATTTTTTGGTTTGTGGAAATTACTTGAAATTTACTTTTAATATAAAATATCATATTCTATACATTCAACTTCAGCATCGAGATTTTGTTACTCATAAATTTTATTTACTTGTTTTTCCAATATAAAATATAAATAAATTTGATGCAATTTGTCTCTTATTATTTCCAGATGATCTTAAATTAACAAAACAATATTGTTAGATATAAATAAACAAGAATTATGAGGAAAAAAATTACTGAATTTTAATTGATGTTTTTTAATAGAATTATAATTTATCTCAAAATTTTCAAATTTTGAAAAAAATCAATAAATTAAAAAAAATTGAAAAAGAAATCAATAAATTTTTAAGATGTATATTCTCAAATTTTTTCCATATTGAATTTTAGGCAATCAATTTTTTTGATAACTATGCAATGAATTAGGCTTTGTTAAGAAATCATCACCAAAGAATTCGAACGAACCCTAAGGACGTTGCACTATACATATGATGTCCAGTTTTAATTAAATGATTCTTGAAGTTGCACTATCCATAACATGTCAAGTTTTAATTAAATGATTCTCTTCACCAATTTTTTTCCTAAATATAGAAAGCTAAAGAATGAAAAAGCATTGCACAAATCTTTAAAAATGAGACCTTCAAAGTTATGGTCCATCAATATTTGAAAATACTTTTTTAATAATATTAATAAATTAATATTTGTTTTTCAAAGTTAAACATTATAATTTGTATTGGTCAATGTTGAACTAATAGTGGTAAATAAGGCAAATTGATTGCTAGAGTCCTGCCATAGCAATGACCAATAAGTTATTAGTAAAATAATATTGCTTTTAATTTTAATAAGAAGGTCCTATAGTTTTTAAATTAATATGTGTGTGTTTTATTTTAAATTTTATTAGGGTTGATTTAGAATTATTATAATTAATTATACTTACTCATATTGATTATCATTAACTATGGATAAAATATTAGTTCATTATATAGAATTTAAGTGGTTGATATGGATAGTTTTATTTTACTAAAATATAGCTGATTATGATTGATGATAGTTAAATATGGATGGACATGGTGTACCATGGCTGATTAAAGTTAAATATAGTTTTCTATAACTAGTTTACTATAATTTACAAAGGTTACTCTTGTTAACCATGGTTGCTTATAATTCATTGTAGTGGATGGTAGTTTATTATGGTCAATCATAATTGATTATGTTTTTAACCTTGCAGATTGTGGTTGACCCTTGTTTACTATGGTGATTATCAATGACTTTACTAGAACATGTTGACCATTTTGAACATGGTTCAAAATAGTTGACTATAATTGACTATCTTGAGTATGATTACTAATTTTTTTATTTTAGTTTATTATGGTTAACCATATCAGTCATGGTTATCTAAAGTTGGCCAATTTTACCGTAAGTCTAATGTGGTTAAGGGTGGTTGTCTATGGTTGTCTATAATTGTTAAAAAGTTTAACCATGGTTCATTATGGTTATCCATGTTTGAGTTTGGTTCACTATAGTTAATCATAAGATATCATTTTTGAAACTACTTGCATAGAGAAAGTTATTAATAGATAATTGAGATTTAAGAGTATTAGTTCCAATTACCCATTTCTCATGTATGTAAATAACATAGTGTAAATGTTATACATTCTTGCCCTTTCTGGACAATTTTTTAGTCAATTTTGTTGAAATCTCACAGGAATTTCTTGCAATTGCATATTTGAATTGGAGTTTGTGTAGAATACCTCAACTTTTTCTAGGGAAATGCAATTTAAATAATTCAAAATTCCTATCTAGCCGAAAATTGTATTATTGACTTATGATGAAAATGTTAGGATATTCCGACACATAGGAATAGTTAAGTTCAACTTGGTCTAGTATAGAGTTAGGTCAGCGTTAGGTAAAGTGTGTTTCTTTACCGTTGTACATTTTGTAACTTACAATCCGACGGTCACGATATGTAGTGATCCGACGGTTCATTCTCTCCTCGGTATTACCAACACTTGATCCGCGGCTTGACACCCGATTGGTCCATGAATTCTATTTAAAGCGCATGGAGGGTCATTTGTAGGTTAACCGTGTGCATGAGAGAAGCTTATGTAAATTTTCATTCTTTTATTAATAAATTGCCTGTAGTAGCCACGTTGGCGCAGGCCGTGGACTGTTCCCCTCTCTGAGGGTTTTAACCACGTCAAAATACTGGTGTATTGATCTGTGATCTGTTTGTGAGTGGTGTCCTTTTGGTGTTCTGTCTGAGGAACTTACCCTGTAAATTCCTACAGATACTAAGTGCAAAAAATTCCTTAGGAGGAGGGGAGAACGATTTATCTATCGATATTTCCATGTTGTGAAACCTAGGTGGGGAGGAGAATGGAACTGGATTGTTAAATCCAGTTTCTTGAGGATGGCAGTCTCGTGTGCATCTATTGGTTCATCTTGTGTTTCGAAAAGAAGTACTAACATTGTCTCTCTAATGTTCTTAATGATAATGTCCTTTAAAATTGCAATGGGTTTGGATTTACCTTCAAAGAGTCAGAGATTCCTCTCTTTCCATAAGTTCCATAATGTAAAATGTAGAAATTATGATGTAGATTTGAAACTGCTCATGAAATTTACTAAATCACAAGACTTGAACCTACTCTACTGTTTTACGGAATTTAATTCATAATCTAGAACACAAATCATAAACATGCAATAAGAAATCACACGCATACACACAAAAACACAGATATATCTAAGGGGAAAGTAACTGCTAAAAAACCCCTTCATTCTTGTGTTCATAAATCTTGTGAGTAAGGGAATCTATTACAATTGTCAGCTCAATGCCAGAGCTCAACCTACAAAAGCAATTCTATTCTCTCATGCTTAATGACTAGTTTGGCTAGTACTTAACCAATTCAGCACACCACACCCATATTTCCTTGTGTTTTTACTTGAGGAATTGTGCCCCTATTATTTAGGGAATTCCTCTAATTTATTGTGTAATTCCCATGGATGGTTCACCTGAACTCATTCAACACCTATACACTCGACTAGTTTACAATTGTCGGTTAACTACCTTGGAAACTCCACCACAAATGGGAAACTCGTATTCTTTGCATGAATGAGATAATTATTATTTGGTTGATCAGTTAACTAGATGATCTCTGAGTTAGACTAATGTCCCACTACTTAACTGACCACCCACTAGTTAACAGTTAGAACTAGTTTAACTAATTACAACTAAAATTAACTCAACCTAGGCTCCTAAAATTTTGGAATCACTACATAACAATGAGCTTCATGCCCCTAACTCAAACTAACTGAGTTAACTGAGTGACAAGTGTCATGTCACCTCAGTTAACTACTCCAAGTTGTTTTTTGATGTGGAATTTCGAATTTCCTTAATTTGACAAAGGCAAAATCAAATTGAGAATTTCTTATTGCATTTTTCAACACTCCCTCTCAATAAGAAAATGATTATCAACCACACTTATCTTGCACATATGTAATGTATTTCATGCAACGCCTATCATTGTTTTTGTTTCTACTGCAACATCTACAACTGAGAAGTATCCAAAAAAACAACAACAAAAACATTGAATCAACTATGTCTACAACTGTCTACTGGGAAAATTGTGTTTTTGTTGACTCTGCTATTGAGCCTCCTGTTCTTTTTTCAACACTTGTCAGCTCAATGGACCCTTACTGAATATTGTGGGCCCCCATAGCAAGGTAATGGTCCATGATGAGAACACATCAATGGACCCTTACAAAATTTATGAAACTCTTGGAACTAGGGCTTCACATCACCCCACCTCACACCTGGAGGTGTGGCTACATGTTCTCCCTCTGCCCACTTAGCTCAAATTATCCCCCTAAAGGAGGTATCTAGTTGAGTGGATGTCTACACTTTGTCTCCTCTCTGCCTCTCCATTTGTGGCTACTCCACAACTTCCTGAGGCTCCTTCTAAGGCTTCATTTTGAGAGGTCTATCATGCTCCCTCTCAACCACCATATTTCTAGTCCCTGCCTTGCTCCTCAAGGTTTTGCATGCATATTCTAACTCAAGTGCATACAGGTTCTTGACTTGAACCCCGATCTACTTCACTTGTCCCACGGTTATGTGTCTCGGGAATTCTTTCCCTTTGTTGAAGCTCACATCATAACCACAGTCTTCCAAAACTACTAAAAAGATGATATTTTTCTTTAGGCGTAGAACAAACATGACATCTTTGAGTCTGAGAGGGAATCCCCACTCCCTTTGAAAGGTGACTATACCAAACTCGATCATGTTATACCTTCCATCATCCCCAAACTCAATATTCATCTAGAGTTCTTTCTCCTCCAGGTCACTAAAAAAATATCTACACCCTGTCATGTGGAACAAGGCACTAGAGTCCAAGTACCACACACTCCCCATCACGATGTTGGCCATGCATACAATAAGGGTAAATTCAAGCTCGAATTATGAAGCCAAAGCTTCACCTATTGCTGCTACTACAAGCTCCTTCGTGTTAGACTTTTTATGTGGACATGTAGTGGCATAATGCCCGAATTCATGACCGAATTGAAGCATTTAATTTTGGAAAAGGATTTCTTCTTACCCTCTTGACTGGATTCAGCCTCACTTTGGGAATTATTTCCCTTAGTGATCTTTCCTTTGATGACTAGAGAAAATTCATCTTCCTCTTCTTTGGGTGAGGTCCCATCTCTAGTATTCTTTTTTATTTCCTCTTGTACAAAATCAGACCATAAGCGTTCCCAATTCGGTAGTTTCTCCCTCCCATTCACCGAATCTTGGTAGCTATGCCAGCTCTTGGGAAGGCCTAGAAGGGCTAAGTTTACCAAATCATCATCTGAAATGGTAACACCAAATCTTGCAATTTCATCACGACATTGTGTGAACTTGCTCAGATACTGCTAAATAAAGTCATCCTTTTGTATCTTGATACTTCGAAGTTTATCCTTAAGCACCAATTTCCTATGGTCGTTGTTATTTTGGAACATATTTTTCAATGCCTACCACATTACATAAGGAGTTTCTTTCCCGTGTAGATTGGTGACAATGCGGTCCCATACTCCCTCCAATATTATTCTCCTCACCTTGGCTACACACTTCTTCCATTCTGCTAGATCATGGGCATCAGTTGATCCTGGTTTTTGGATTTCATTATCAACAAATTCCTTCAATCCATTGTCTTCCAGCACTGCCTCCATGTGGTCCTTCCAAGCAACAAAATTTGATCTTCCCTCAAGGGCATACTCGAGTCTTAGTCCATAGAAAGCCATCCTTCTAGCTCTGAAGAATTTATGCTACATTGATCTTGCAAAATCGATCCTTCTGAGAAACAACTTTGAAATTATTGATCTAATGTGAATCTAGCTCTGATAAAATGTATAAATTATGGTGTAGATTTGAAACTGCTAATGAAATTTACTAAATCACAAGACTCAAACCTACTCCACTGCTTTGCATAATTCAATTCACAATCTAGAACATAAATCATAAACATGCAATAAGAAATAACACACATACATACGAAAACGCAAATATATCTAAGGGGAAAGCAACAGATAAAAAACCCCTTCAACCTTGTGCTCATTAATCAAGTGAGTAAGAGAGTCTATTACAATTGCCAACTCAATGTCAGATCTCAACCTACAAAAGCAATTCTATTGCCTCCTATTTAATGACTGATCTAGCTAGTACTTAACCAATTCAACACACCATACCCCTATTTCCTTGTGTTGTTCCTTGAGGAATTGGGCCCATGTCACCTCAGTTAACTACTCCAAGTTGTCTGCTAATGTGGAATTTCGAATTTCCTCAATTTTTCCAAGGAAAAATCAAATTGAGAATTTCTTGTTGCATTTTTCAACATAAATCCTAGGGTTAGGAGCCAAGCTTTCATTATCAGTCGATGTTTGAATTTCCTTTGAAACTAGCCTAAAATCCATGTCTTTAAATCAGTTGAGTGAGGTAATATTTGAAAACATGGAATCTCGTCAATAACATTTTTCAAAACATGGAATTAAGCATCAAACAATTTTTCCATAGAATCCTCAACAAAATGGTTGAACAAAAATAATGAACAGGGCACTATGAATGTGGTACATTCATGTTATTCTTCACAATTGTAGATTAATGTTTAGGATGATGCAATTTTTTGTGTAGAATAAGTTAGAAATATAAGTTTATCTCATGTTCTTAGGAACTAGACTCCTTATAAAATGTGGTATAATTGCATTTCTTCAATAAAGCATCTCGTGCTTTTTAGTTCCACTTGTGATATCTTAATACCTTAGGAACAAATAAGAAAAGTGCATGCAAGAAGTTGAGAAGTTGAGAGTGCATATTCTTAGAGTATTCAACTACCACCAAGGCATATCATCTTTACTATGAGAAGAAAAAATCATATTCTTTCTGTTATAGCTCCTCCGGATCTCCAAGGCTGAGGAAGAGTCCAGCTAAGGTAACCACAGACCAAGCTGGAGAGGGATCTCTCCAAAGAAACACAGCCAAGAGGGCTTGGATGGATTAGGGTTTTAGGCTAGGTATAAAGTGTAGAGGGTTGTTTTCATTTGATTTGATTGGGTTATTGTTTGATGAGGATATTAGGTCAAAGAGGCTAGGTCAGGGAAAATCAGATATGATTGTAGACATTCAAAGGGGCAAGGTAGGAAAGAGGCTTAGCACTTAAAAGGTGATTTTGTGAGATGGTTTAAGACTGATGAGGAGTTGGGAAGAGCATAGGAGATGTATTCTTCCTAAACTGAAGAAAGATGGATAAATTATGATAACTTTCCCAAAACAGAGCATGAACAAACATGAATTATGCCTATCAACTTGAAAATTACCATATAATAGACATGAAATGGTTTATGAACTTACAAAACATTCATACAAATGATAACAGAGAAGAAACAATGTTAAACATCCATACCACATGTATCCCAAAGAAATAGTTTCAACTCATCTATTAAAACTGACCAAATTCTGATACAATAGTGTCTCTGATCAATACTACAACATCCAACTGAGTCCAACCTATGAAAAGAGTGAAGAAATGGAAGATATAGACCTCAAAACAACCTTCTCTCATCCTCAGGGGTCAAATCCTTGAGTTGAGGAATAGATCCACAAAAATATGAACTACTACCTAGAGTGTAGGGAGCTCTAAGTGACTCCTTCCTAATTCCATTGAAACTTATTCATTTGACTTGATGAAGTCTATTAACCTAATGTATTTACCCCTAGGTAACTTATCCACATTATTACTACATTTACAACATCAATTACATCAATAAAAAGTTGATTTCCAAGGATGAAAAACAAATTTGGAGAAAAACAGTGAAAAATCAAGCAAATCGTCAAGTGCACCATCTTTATGTCAAGTGCACCCTCACAATGTCAAGTTCTTTCTCCATCTTACAAACTGATTTTGACTGCCTTCCCAGTGTCCAAATTGAGCCCAGGATAGCTCATTGGAAATCTTGTCCTATATAGTTTCCAAATATGCCTTTATTTTCCAAAATGGGTTTGATTTGACCCTCCAAAAGTTCATTCTCCCATTATTGGTCAAACGCGCAACACCTGGGCCAAAAATGAAGCAGAAACATGATTTTTTGCTAGTTTTGTTTTCCCTTTTCACCTGCCAATTTTGAAAACTAAGGTTGGAAACATCGTTTTCTTAGATGTATTTTTCCTTCTGGATCTAGTGGTGGTCTCCATTTCTTCAAAAAGTGCCCCCAAAAAAGTGCGCAGTGCCTAGGGCGTTGTGTGTTTGACCATGCTGCTGATTTTTGGGCAAGTGCGTAGCGCCAGAAGGAAGTGTGCAATGCCGAATTAAAATAGACTTTTGAGTGCCTTCCCGAAGTCCAAATTGATCCCATGATAGCTCGTTGGAAATATATCTCTCTTGGATAGATAATGGACCTATCAAGCATTGAAAATGATCAATTATAGCCCCTCGAAAATCAATTCTCCCAAGACTGGTCAAAAAGTGCAGAATGAGGGTGCAAAACTGAAGTGAGCTCTTGCAGGAAACTTTTGGAGGTCTTCCTCAACTCCAAATTGATCTCATGATAGGTCATTGGAAATATATTTCTGACTAGTTATCATTTGAATCATTAAGAAAGTCATTTGGACACTCCAACTAGGAGAAAATTTGATTTTCCCAAGGTCACTCCAAAAGTGAAGCAACCCTCTTGTAGCAACTGTATTTTTGACATTTCTCCAAGACCATGACACTTGTGTAAAAATTGAAGGAATTTTTTCATCCTTGGCCTATTATGGACAAAAACCTCTCTCACTTTTTGTAAAATTCATCTCTATTTATGAATTTGTGGCAAATGATTTGTCCCTTGGAATGACTTCTTGAAAATGATGGATATGTGATGTTTATGAGTTGGAATGGCCTCATACTTACTTAAATGACCTCCCTTAGGCCTCCTCTTCTCAGATGTCTCTGATTCCATAGCCAACCCTAGCTCAATGGGAGAGGAAATTAGGGTTTAGTGCTTGTGGAAAATGATGATTTGGACACCCTTGGAAAAAGACAACTCCCTTTGGCATTCACTTAACTTTTTGAAACATCACCCTTTCACTTGACTATTTCCTTTGACAAATTGATCTTTTGATGGTCTTTGAGAACTCTTTGAATTTGACTTTGCTTTATTGAAGTTGGCATATAGAGATTGAGTTGGCAGCTTAGGAACGCTACTTATTACATATAGTGAACATAAAATTACATGATGAAATAAGAATTTCTCTTTACAAATCATCTTCACATGGTGAAGAGATGTTATTTGATCACCCTTTACTTGTTGGTCTTATGCAATGAAATGGAGTTTTATTGGAACCTTGGAAACCCTAATGACCTAATGAAACCTTGAAAAACCCTAAAAGACCTATTGAAACCTTGAAAAACCCTAAAAGACCTAATAAGACATTGAAGGACTGAATTTCAAGATGACATGACTAATGTAATGGCATGATCTCATTAACTTTATGGACAATGGATACTCAGCAAGGTTGAAATGATCCAACAAGGGGTAAATTTCTACAAGGAGTAAAGGAAACCCTAATTCAACCTTGAGTGGCCAAATTTTTGCATGAAAACCTAGTGGCATGACAAAAAATTCAGAATGATACCCTAATATGATATGAAAAGAGTATTTTTTATCACTGATGGCAGTATGCAAATACTGAATCTAACATCGGCCTTCTTGGGGATGGTAGCTCCTTGGAGGTGTTAAGAACACCGTATACTAAGTGCCTAACCAAGTGGGCCAATACGGTCAAAAACTCAAACTGAAATGCATGTCTAAACGCTGACATCTCAAATGACATAAACTGACTTGTGACGAACTGAAAACTAACTGAAAAATGACTCAATACTAACTTACTTAACTGACACAAGTACTTACAAAACTTATTAATGGCATCAAACCATCGATATTTGAGGACTTCAAATCCTAATGAAAACCACCTACCTACTGAAGAAATATGTACAATCATGTGAAGTGATCCTTCCAGTGTAACCAATCCAGCAGATGGCTACTTACTGAAATTCTGCTCTCACTTTCCTCGAGCAGGAAGAATGATGTACATGTAGGCAACTCACAGTAACAACTGAAACCAAGGTTGATGCTAACAAACAATATAACATTCATATTCTCCAATTCTTGCAAAAGGTTGTCGAAGGGATCTTGAAAATCCTGAAGCACTAACATGTCTTGAGATCCAGCAGCAAAAATACAAGTAGTCCCTTCATTCTGATCTAAAAGAACAATTGGTTGTTGATTGATAGGAAGACATAGGGTAGTATAACCTTCTGTTATCTGAGTGTTGGTTGTAAATTCCTCAATCATAAGAAATTCTGACTCAATTTCTGGCACACTGTCTCTCTTAGGCTCATTCTCCTCAAATTCATAGTCTAAGTCACTCTTAAACAGAAAACATTCTTCAAGATTATCAAAGATGATAGCCTTATCATCTGCATTAGCTTGGGCGGTAAAATGACTTTTCAGGATTTCATCTATCTCATCTTCAGACAAAGGAGAAAGGACTTTTTGTTTTCTTTTGCTAAAACAGTACTTATCTTTTTTCCCTCCTAAAGATTCACAAGGATGTTGAATATGTTCTTGTGTATCAAAGTGACTAGCTTCTTTAGATTGTCCTTGAAACTCAAAACTGAAATTTCTATTATTTACCACAGAGTCATCCAAAGAAGATTTTTCACTTACTTGAACAAAGATCTCGTCTCGTTTTTCATAAAGGGACTGGATTAACTCCTTCTGAAGACTTTATTCTAATGGGATTAGAAGACTTGGGTCAATAACTTCATTTTCTTCATTCAAGGTGATCTCAAAAATAGAGCTCTCCTTCATGGGATCTAGAACAACATACTCTTCATCATCACAATCTAAATCTAGATCGGGAATAGCGAGCTTTACCTTATCACAATCTGAAATTGGAACTTCATTTTCCTTCATACCATCTCCTGTTGCAAGCAGATCTGAAATAAGACCTTGTCTTCCATCATTTTCAGTTGTACAAAGATCTTCAGCCTACTGCGAACTTTCTTGAGAATCTTAACAAGTATCCTCTAAGCTTTCTTTGTGCTGCTGAAATGGATTTTCATACAGGGCTTCCATGATCTCGTCATCCATGAATTCATCATCTCCATAAACGTTCTCAATATTTTCAATAAAACTATCAACATGTTTACAACAGTTCTAAACTAATATTAAGGATGGAAAAGATTATTTATATCTTTCAAGAACATGGTATGAAAATCCCTTAAACAATAAATACAAGAAGGCAGAAAATTTTCATACCAAGATTGGGCTTCACCTTCCAGAGTGGCCATGAATATCTTCATCAAGCAGTCTTCAAGAAAATCAATATATAATCTATGCACATGCATTTGAAATCTCACCAGATGAAGAGAAGCATCATAACCTTTCACATCTTTGAACATAGGCAAATTTCTTTTCCAAATTACCTTAGGCATTTTATTTGGTAAACCTGGAACATGATCTCTTTTAATTGGAGCATACCTTCTTGCAATAGATCCCATCTTGAAAGTTCTTCAAGCTACTGATCTTAATGCAGTGGAGTCGCCATGAAGTGTATATTTTTTGGATCTTTCAATCAATGGAGTCGCTAGGTGAATGGTACAACCTTCCTATGTGTCCAACTGTTTTTCACCATCAACAATTAGATCTAAATCATGGTCGTTATTTCCCAGGGAAGATAGAGCTTTCGCTCCCCGTCAACGATGCCAGTATGTTATTACTCCTTCGAATCTCCAAGGATGAGGAAGAGTCCACCTAAGGTAACCACAAGCCAACCTTTTGACTTGGTAGCTAGCCCTACCAAGCTGGAGAGGGCTCTCTCCAAAGAAACACAAGCAAGAGGGATGGATGGATTAGGGTTTTAGGCTAGGTATAAACTAAAGAGAGTTGTTTTGATTTGATTTGATTTGATTAGGTTATTGTTGGATGAGGATATTAGGTCAAAGAGGCTAGGTCAGGGAAAATCAAATATGATTGCAAACATTCAAAGGGGCAAGGTAGGGAGGAGGCTTAGCACTTAAAAGGTGATTTTGTGAGATGGTTTAAGACTGATGAGGAGTTAGGAAGAGCATAGGAGATGTATTCTTCCTAAACTGAAGAAAGATGGACAAATTATGATAACTTTCCCAAAACAGAGCATGAGAAAACATGAATTATGCCTATCAACTTGAAAATTACCATATAACATACATGAAAAGGTTTATGAACTTACAAAAAATTCATAAAAATGATAACATAGAAGAAACAATGCTAAACATCCATAACACATGTATCCCAAAGAAATAGTTGCAACTTATCTATTAAAACTAGCCAAATTCTGATGCAATAGTGTCTTTGATCAATACTACAACATCCAACTGAGTCCAACCTATGAAAAGAGTGAAGAAAGGGAAGATATATACCTCAAAACAACCTTCTCTCATCCTCGAGGGTTTAATCCCTGAGTTGAGGAAGAGATCCACAAAAATCTAAACTGCTACCTAGAGTGTAGGGAGCTCTAAGTGACTCCTCCCTAATTACATTGAACCTTATTCACTTGACTTGATGAAATCTATTAACCTAATGTATTTAGCCCTAAGTAACTTATCCACATCATTGTTACATTTACAACATCAATTACATCAGTAAAAATTTGATTTCTAAGGATTAAAATCAAATCTGGAGAAAAATAGTGAAAAATCAGGCAAATGGTCAAGTGCGCCATTTTTCTATCAAGTGCGCCCTCACAGTGTCAAGTGCGTCCTCCATCTTTTACTCTGATTTTGACTGCCTTGCTAGTGTCTAAATTGAGCCTAGTATAGCTCATTGGAAATATTGTCCTATATAGTTTCCAAATATGCCTTTAGTTTCCAAAATGGGCTTCATTTGACCCTCTAAAATTCCATTCTCCCAAGGTTGGTAAAACGCGCAGCGCCTAGGCCAAAAATGAGGCAGAAACATGATTTTTTGCTAAGTTTTTTTTCCCTTTTCACCTGCCAGTTTTGCAAACTAAGGTTGGAAACATGGTTTTCTTAGATGTATTTGTCCTTCTGCATCCAGTGGTGGTCTCCATTTCTTCAAAAAGTTCCCCAAAAAAGTGTGTAGTGCCTAGGGTGTTGCGCGTTTGACCATGCTGCTAAGCGCCAGAAGGAAGTGTCCACCGCTGACTTCAAATCGACTTTTGAGTGCCTTCTTGAACTCAAAATTGATAGCATGATAGCTAGTTGGAAATATCTCTCTCTTGGATACACAATGGACCTATCAAGCACTTAAAATGATCAATTATAGCCCCTCAAAAATTAATTCTCCCAATATTGGTCAAAAAGTTCAGAATGAGGGTGCAAAAATGAAGTGTGCTCTTGCAAGAAACTTTTTGAGGTCTTCCTCAACTCAAAATTGACCTCATGATAGCTCATTGAAAATATCTTTCTGTCTAGTTATCATTTGACGCATCAGGAAAGTCATTTGGACACTCCAGATAGGAGAAAATTTGATTTTCCCAAGGTCGCTCCAAAAGTGCAGCAACTCTCTTGTAGCAACTGTATTTTTGACATTTCTCCAAGAACATGACACCTGTGTAAAAGTGAAGAATTTTTTCATCCTTGGCCTATAATGGACAAAAACCTCTCTCATGTTTGTAAATTTCATCTCTATTTGGTTGGAAACATACTTTGAAGCAAAACTGGCCCTATGTGTGGCAAATGATTTGTCCCTTGGAATGACTTCTTGAAAAATGATGGATACATGATGTTTATGAGTTGGAATGGCCTCATACTTGCTGAAATAACCTCCCTTAGGCCTCCTCTTCTCAGATGTATTTGATTCCATAGCCAACCCTAGCTCAATGGGAGAGGAAATTAGGGTTTAGCACTTGTGGAAAATGATGATTTGGACACCCTTAGGAAAAGACAACTCCCTTTGGCATTCACTTAACTTTTTGAAACATTACCCTTTCACTTGACTATTTCCTTTGACAAATTTATCTTTTGATGGTCTTTGAGAACTCTTTGAATTTCACTTTGCTTTAATGAAGTTGGCATATAGAGATTGAGTTGGCGGCTTAGGAACAATACGTATTACATATAGTGAACATAAAATTACATGATGAAATAAGCATTTCTCTTTACAAATCATCTTCACATGGTGAAGACGTTATTTGATCACCCTTTACTTGTTGGTCTTATGCAATGGAATGGAGTTTTATTGGAACCTTGGAAACCAGGCAAATGACCTAATGAAACCTTGAAAAACCCTAAAAGACCTAATAAGACCTTGAAGGACTGAATTTCAAGATGACATGACTGATGTGATGGCATGATGTCATTAACTTTATGGATAATGGATACTAAGCAAGGTTGAAATGAGCCAGCAAGGGGTAAATTTCTAAAAGGAGTAAAGGAAACCCTAATTCAACCTTCAGTGACCAAATTTTTGCATGACGACCTAGTGGAATGACAAAAATTTCAGAATGGGAACCTAATATGATATGAAAAGAGGATTGTGGATCACTGATGGCAGTATGCAAACACTGACTCCAACACTTTAAAGGGATGTTTTTCTCAAATCCACTAAAAATGACAACACTATTAAACAACAAAATGATCACTTGGATAGATTTACTTGTGTAAAAACATATCATGAACTTGATAATGAGATTCCACATCTTGTAGGTGGGATTCCCTTTCTTGGATTAGTCTCTAGTATCTCATCTTGAAAGGGGGGTTCCCTCGTCTAAGAGGCTAGCCAACTCATCAAAATAGGAGGTCCATTTGGATGATGCGATGCAAAAAACTGAAAGTTGTATCTTGATGGTAATTTGGAACTATCAATGGACTATCCTGCACCATTATAGAAATGTCGAAAATGGATCATAAATACACTTGAAAGTGTTCATCCTAATGAGGCTCGAAAAACAAGACCCCAAAGTTCAATAAGATGAGACCATAGAAGTGATGTAGATGATTCAAATTTAAGTGATATCTATGATATAAACATTTTATATGACTGTGAATAATTTATCTACGAAGTTTAAACCAACTTTTGTTGAAGACGTTGCTTCTCATGATGAGCGAAAATAAGCACTACAAAGGGACTGTGACCCTCTCATGAAGAAGTTGGTGGCTCGCCCATTTGAAACTGAACCATTTGGTTGCAAGTGGATCTACAATAACGAGTAAAAATCAGATCGCTCACTTGAAAAGCATAAGGCAAGGTTTTTGGCCCAAGGATTTGCAGAAAATAAGGCATAGACTATTATAATACCTTTTGTCCAACAACAAAATAGGCTACCATTCATGCTTTGTTGGCTTTAACAACAAAGGATAGGTGGAAGAATCACCATGCGTGTGAACAAATATTTCCTTAATGAAGGTTTGAAAGAAAATGTCTACATGTCTCAACAAAAAGAATTTTTTGTGAACATTCAAGAACATAAGGTATGTAATTTCATAAAGTATTTGTATGGCCTAAAGCAAGCACGTTATGCATTCTATGAAAATCTAACTAAACATCTTTTGAAGATCAATTTCAGGCATTTTAATTTTTATAATGCAACTTTGTTTGTCAATAAAGTTAGCAAAATTGTTGTGTGTGTACATATATAATATATATAAAACATGGAACAACAAAAATATATTGTTGAAATTTGTGCAATTAAGGGAGAAATTTCCCTAGAAAAACACTCTATGAGTTAACCCCTTTCACCCTTGAAGCGAAATATTTCTCAAGTGCAAATTATTTTTACAAGTGCAAAAGTTATTTCAAAATTGTTTTATAAAGTTATTTTGACATGTGCAAAATAAAATCACTTAAATGATATAATTGGACGTGTGCAAAAATGGATCATTCTAAGCGCTTCCAAAAACCTAATTCGAGTTACGGATTTTGTCTCAAAGATTCCTATATATTGAATAGAAACCTCCATTTGTAACACATTGAGTTCTCTCTCTCTTGCTCTAGTGATCTAGCTCTCGCATTGGTGATAAAGCCCTCACATCAATAAGTTATATCTCTTATTGTTAGCAGATCTGTTGTAGATTTGCATATTTCTAATTATCTGTGGTAGATATTTTATCATCATTGGCAAATCTCTTATTATCAGTGGCATATCTCTGGTTATCACTTGCATATCTCTTGTCATCATTGGTAGATCTCTTATTATCAGTCACAGACCTCTGATTATTGGTGGTAGATCTCTTATCATAACTAGTGATCTCTTTCGCAATTGTGATAAATCCCTCATCAATCTTTTATCTCCCTCATTGTTAGCAAATTTATTGGAAGTCTGTTATTTTGTTTTATCATTGGCCAATCTAATAGAGATTTCCCTCTCGCATTTCTTGAGATTTCTTACTTGCATTCTTGCTTAGTAGATTTCATATTATTGGCAAGATCTCTATATTGTATTATCATTGGTGAGAGATCTCCCTTGTATCAGTGTTTGCAGATCTTGTATTACAAGTCTCATCCTCTCGCACCTAGAGGATATTTACTTATTGTTTGTGGCCAGATCATTTTATTGTGAAGGTGTATTGTCTTGGATTTCTAACACGCATCTGGAGACTTATCTATCTCATTCATGAAATCCTATTATAGATCTCTTGTTTTCACTTGTAATCTTTGTTGAAGGATTAAAGGATTTGCTATTCTACAATTGTGATCAAATCTCACACTTCAGAAGATTTGTCCTAGTTTAAAAAGGGGTAATGTCGTTGTCATTGAGAAAAGGGTTTTGTACTCTGCTTATGTATCTTTGTTGAACATTTGATGAAGATATAATAGAAGAATATTCTTAAAGAGTTTTCTCCATAGTGGGATTTTTCCCTAGTTTTGGACCAAATCTGTTGTCTTACTATTCATTCACTATCTTTGCGCAAAGAGGCGCTCTACAACCTAGTATGGGGGTAGATCTCATATAAACATGTAAACGTAAATGTAAACGTAAACGTAAATTTAAACATAAATGTAAATGTAAACATTTAACATTTTTAATCTAATGTCGGACCTATTTAGAAATCAATCTAATAATTATTATGTATAAACACAATATAAATTTAAAATATGAAAAGGTTTATGAACACTAAAAAAATAGGTATGGTAAATAAATAAAACCTCATTTTATACTTACTCCAAATATATGGTAAATAAATATAAATATAAATAAACTAGAGATATGGTAAATAAATAAAACCTATTTTTATATTTAGTCCATAAACCTCTTTATATTTAAGAATACTCAAAAAAGAGGATTTATTTAGGTGAAGCCTATGGGCCAAATACCATTTTAATACCATGGGCTAAATACCATGGGCCAAATACCATATTTATAAAATTGGTATGGTACATTAATAAAAATATAAATAAACCAGAGGTATGGTAAATAAATAAAACATGTTTTTATATTTACTCCATAATTCACTTTATATTTACGAACACTCAAAAATGAAATTTTATTTAGGTGAAGCCTATGGTTCAAATTATTATTAATACCATGCAAAAAAAAAATTATCTACTAAGCCCTCAGAGGGATCAAATACCTTGATATGCAAACTAGCATAGAGTGAAAAAAGATTTGATCCCTCTCGGCCCTTGGTAGATCCAGAGTAAAGATGGATCTATGCTGGTCAAACTAGCATAGAGTGAAAAAAGATTTGATCCCTCTAGGCCCTTGGTAGATCCAGAGTAAAGATGGATCTATGCTGGTCTATATGGTTATTGGTTATGATGGATCTATGTTGGTCTATATGGTATATGGTTATTGTCGGTTATTGTCTGCACTTAAAGGTTGAAGATCTAAGATAATTAATTTCAAAATTGCAAAATTTATCACGGTATCAAAGATGTGGTGAAAATAAGCTCAAGAATAGTAAGTTGAATGAAATTATCTATTGAATGACCTTGTTTGATGCTCAAAATACAATAGTAGATCAATTCAGATGGCTACATCCATATTCAATGATAGAGAGAAGTTGACAGGGGCTTCAAATTATGTTGCTTGGAAACTTAGGTTGGACACCAACTTGGATGGAGAAGATGTTCTAGAGTATGTCCAAGGAGGTGTAACCCAGCCTCTTGAAAATGCCCCTGCTACTGCTAAAGCAAGATACAATAAAGGTTAGATCAAAGCCCATAAAATTACCATTGATTCTTTGAAAGATCATCTTCTTACATGTATCTCTAAACTGGAGACATCTAAGGAAATGTATGACAAGATAGTTGATATGTTTGAAGTCCAAAATCCGAATAATCACATCCTTGACCTGAAGAAACAACTCAAAGATATCAAATTGAATAAGTGAGAATCTATTTAGTCTTATTTTATAAGGATCACTGAACTCAAGGACAAAATTTTGTTTGTTGGCAAGACCCTTTTGATAGGGAATTGGTACACACATCCCTTGATGAACTTCCTGTAGCTTGGGAAGTATTCATTACTACTATCAGCAATAACAATGTTCTTCCAACTTTTGATGAATTGATCAGAAGATGCAAGCAGGAAGAATCAAGGATGATTTCAAGGGGAAGAATTCAAAGACATGAAGAAGGAGAACCATCTACCTTTACTTCACAAGCAAAGAAGAAAAAAGGAAAGGGAAAATATTCTAAGCCAGTGTCCAAACCCAAGTTTTTCAAGAAGAGCATGAGGAATGTTGAATGCTTTAATTGTCACAAGCATGGCCATTATGCTCGAGATTGTCCAGAAATAAGATCCTCTTATAATCAAAGGAGTAGCAACAACTACAACAACCAGTCCTCTGATTTAAAAAAAAAAAAAAAGAGGAATTATGAAGGAAGAAGTAATACTTGCAGTGATCGTGATCAAGACCCTCATCCTCAAAGGAGATACCGAAATACAAGGTATGAAAATAATGTTGTTGCTTCTCAATCTGAGTACTTTCTAATTTCAACCTTGTCTAGTGCTTCTCCTCCAAGTTCTTTATACAGTTGGTTAGTGGATAGTGGTGCCTCTAGGCACTTCTCTGTTTATAAAGAATCCCTCTCTAATTTGGTTGAGAAGGAGACTGGTATAAACATTATCCTTGGAGATAACACTACATACCCTGTAAAAGGGTTTGGTTCAGTGTCTTTTCTTTTGAATTTTGGAGAAACTATTCACCTTCAATATGTTTTATATGTACCTGGTCTAAAGAAAAATATTGTATCTATATATGCTCTAGAAGATAAAGGAATGAAGGTGGCTTTTATAAAATGAAAGGTGTTAACCTAGCCAGAGAAAACAAACATGAAAAATACTTTTACTCTTGGATCGAGAGTCAAAGGGATTTACAAGGTCAATGGGAGACCTATTAAAGCTATGGCTCATTTTCAATCAGATCGAGTTATGGCACCGCGGATTTGCTCATTTTCATTATAAGGCACTACCCAAAGTAAAGAAGATGGTTTCTGGAATGCCAAAAATCCAATCAAAACATGATAGTGTTTTCCCTAGTTGTGAAAGTGGAAAGAAAACAAGAGGGCCTTTCCCCTCTAACAGTACCAAAACTCATGACATCCAGCAGCTAATCCATTTAGATTTGTGTGGACCTATGCCAGTGACATCCACAGGTGGATATTTGTATTATATCGCCTTTGTAGATGATTTCTCTAGAAAAAAAAAGTGGAGATACTTTCTAAAGCACAAAGATGAAGCCTTTGATATGTTTAAAAATTTTAAAGCATTGATTGAAAACCAAACTAGAAAGAAAATCAAAGTCTTCAGATCATATAATGGAGGAGAATTCATTTCAAATGAATTCATTGACTTTCGTAGAGAAATTGGTATCAAGAAAGAGACCATTGTACCATATAATCTTGAACATAATGGTGTAGCAGAGAGAAAGAATAGAATTGTCATAAAAGGTTGCTCATGCCATGCTACATGATCAGAATGTGCCTAGGTTCCTATGGGGAGAAGTTGCCGGCACTGTCGTATATGTACAGAACAAGACTCCTCATCGAGCATTATATGACAAGACCTGTGAAGAAGTATTCACAGGGAAGAAACCCGATGTCAGTGATTTAAGGATCTTTGGTTGTCCTGTTTATTTTCATGTACCAAAAGAAAAGAGGAACAAGTTTGAGGCTTCACGTAAGAAAGGTATGTTTGTGGGGTATTGTGAAGATTCTAAAACATTTAGAATTTATATACTTGGTCAATAAAACAATAGACTTCAGCAGAGATGTAACATTTGATGAAGATGTAACTCTTGAAAAGAATAAGAATTAGTCCTCCATCTATCTCTTCTAAAGAAACAAATGATGATGTGGATCTCTCTACTCATGAACCTGATCATGAGGACCTAGATGAACCTATTGAGCCTATGATCCATTAGATCCTCCTCCATATAGGAAAAGGCCTCTATGGCTTCGTGATACTCTACAGGATGTTGAAAAACATACTGCTCACAGGGGCACTTTTAGAGAAAGCGAGAAGCCCAGTGGATATCAAAACTATGTTGTTGCTATGAATTTTATCAGACATAGTGAACCTCAATCATTTGGAGACGCAGTAAAGCACCAAGTATGGAAGGATTCCATGACAGAAGAATATGAATCCATTATGCAAAATGATGGGAAGTTGTTCCTAGACCTTAGGGAAAATCAATTGTGACTTCGAAATGGTTGTTCAAAATAAAACATGGCATGGATGGCAGTGTTGAAAAATATAAAGAAATATATGTGGCGTGAGGATTCTCTCAAAAAGAGGGAATTGATTATGAAGACATCTTGCTCCTATTGCTCGTTATACCACCATTCGCTCTATTATTGCTTTAACTACTAGTCAAGGGTGAAATCTTTATTAGATGGATGTCAAGAAAGTTTTTCTCCATGCTACTCCTCAAGAGGAAGTGTATGTTGAACAACCTCAAGGCTTTGAGGTACATGATAGAAGAACCCATGTATGCAGGTTGAAGAAAGCACTCTATGGCTTACAGCAAGCCCCCAAGGCTTGATATTCTTGCATTGACATCTACTTAGTAATATTGGGATTCACAAGGAGCAGTGTTGATCCAAACCTCTACTTCAAAGTTCTACAAGGTAATGAACCTCTGGCAATCTATTTTTGATAGGTAATGAACCTCTAATGATTCAGTGTAAGAGGGAGCTTGCCTCTAGATTTGAAATGAAATACCTTGGGATGATGCACCTTTTTTTGGGCCTCGAGGTCGGGCAGAGACCTAGCGAAATTATTCTCTCCCAAGGGAAGTATGTTGTAAAGCTATTGGAATGGTTTGAAATGGTAGAGTGCAAATCCAGGAGCACTCCCATCGAGATGAACTTCAAGAAACTCTATGGTGATGAAGTTGGACCGAATTTATCTGATCTATTTGAGTCTCGTCAATTGATTGGAGAATTGATGTTCCTAGTGAACACTCGTCCTGATATTTGCTATGTTGTAAACACTTTGAGTCAATTCATGAGCAAGCCTTTACATAATCAGTGGGTTGTTGCTACACATGTGTTTAGATATCTACATGGGACAATTAACTTTGGCCTTCGATACACTATTGGCAATATAAAGTTACATGGTTATACGGATGTTGACTAGGCAGGCAACATTATTGACAGAAAAAACACTTCAAGATGTTGTTTCATTTTGGGATCCGCCGTGATCTCTTGGATGAGCAGGAAACAAAAATTAGTTGCTTCAGTTCTATTGAAGTTGAGCATATTGTTGCTAGCTTAGCTAGTTGTAAAGTTGTCTGATTAAGAAAACTCTTTGGAGAGTTATTTGAGCAAGTTTTGGACACTACAGTGAGATTCTGTGATAATATGAATGGGATCCGATTGTCTAAGAATCTCATATTTCATGATAGATCTAAGCACAATGAAATCAGATTCCATTTCATTCGAGACATGTTATAAAGAAGAGCAGTGAGACTCCACCATATTCAGACTGATGAGTAGATTGTTGATATACTTACCATAGCACTTTCGAAGAAGAAATTTTTAGTCTTCAGAGATTTTCTTGGATTAAGGGATGTACCCCTTCCAAGTTTGGGACCCGATTGATCAAGAACACTGAGATGTGTGCTCTTCCCCCCTAGTTGAGCTCCCAGCGATGAGGAATTGAGCTAGTGAGCTCCTGGGGATGAGGGACCTCCAATCAAGAGTATGCCATAGTCGTGCATCTTGTTTCCCACCCATATGGCCAATGGGTGCTAGCTACTTGAGATTGAATTGTGATACTTACCATTCATGGTAAGTGGTATATCATTCAAGTTCGAAGATGTTGGTGTTCTTGAACTATAATGGATTCTTGGCCTATGTGTTGAGCTATTATGGATTCTTAGCCTCATTAGCTCAGCAGTGGTTTCTTGGTCTTCATGACTGAGCAGTATTCATTCTAGGTGGTAAAATGAGTCTTCATGACTGAGTGGTATTCATTCCAGGTGGTAGCATGAGTCTCCCTAATGGTATTTGTCCCAGGTTGTAGAATGTGGCTCCCTAATGCTTGGTGGAAGCATCTAGCTCCCCGATGATGTTTAGGTCGGGTTGGAGTTTGAGACTCTCCGATAATGTTTCTTAGCCTTTAGTTCCCTAAGCATGGATTCAAGGTGGTCGCTGAGGCTCCCCTGCCATGAGTATTTTTCTTTAGATTCAAGAATGTTCAACATGAGCCATGATGATTTGACAAGTACAAGAGATTTGACACTATTGATGGAAATTCCTCCCTACTTGAGAGGGAGTGTTGAATTTTGTGCAACTAAGGGAGAAATTTAGCTAGAAAACCCAGTGTTCCATGGGGAGGCATCCCCCCACTTGAGGAAACGTGTCCCCGTGCTTCCTTGCGCTCCGGGGACGTGGGAACATCTGGGGGACGTTTTCCCACGTCCCCAAAAAAGGAAACGCAAGGAAACTTGATGGGGAGCGTTTCCACCCAAAAGAGGAAACATTTCTTGCATTTCCAAACAAAAATTGAGTCAAATCATTAAAAAAATGTCAAATCCCTAAACAAAATTATAAAATATTATAAATATACTATGAATCTATGGGGGTGAAGGGTTTCTTTTTTGTTATTTCATGTTTAAAGGGACCAACAACGTGATGGGATGTTGGTCCAGAGGATGGTAGATGTAGAGGGACTTGATGAGATACAAATGGGGTTGGTTGGTGGGCCACATAGCATATTTGAGAATAAGTGATTGTGAATTAGATGGTGACATGGTTGATCCTTATTTATTCATGCAACCACTGAATGCAAAGACTAGTGGGGCATTACCTTGAGTAATTATATTCATTTGACATGTTCTTATGTTATCTGTTTTCCTGTTTCGAACTTCCATGGTAGACCTTAGTTTGTTTTCAATCTTGATATATGATATATTAGACTTGACTCTATAAAAATTTGAATATTGATGCATTAGACTTTACTTTTATTTCAATCAATACAGTTTAAACTTATTTTCATTGTACAATGTTACAATTACATGTATGATTGTATTACGCTTTTAGTTTTAAATTTGTTTTAGTTACATGATTCATCGATTTATCATTCATGATGTAAGCACTATATAATGATAAAGACAATTAAATTATACAATTTCAATGATATATTTATAGTTTTTTAGTATTTTACTATTTTTGTCGGGGTCCCTTGTGTTAAAGCCTCTGACGTCCCCCCCACGTTTCCTATAAATTTGTGGGTAGCTTTTGCATAGGCCACCCCTGCATCTCCCCACTCCCCCGTCACCACGTCCTAGAAACTTGGTGGAACTGTGAAAAAACACTACATGAGTGAAGCCCCTTCACCCTTGAAGTGAATTATTTCTCAAGTGTAAATTATTTTTATAAATGTGAAAAAGTTATTTCAAAATTGTTTTATAAAGTTATTTTGACATGTGCAAAAAATGATCACCCTAGGAGCTTCCAAAAACCTAATTCAGAGTTAGGGATTTTATCTCGAAGATTCCTATATATTGAAGAGAAGCCTTCATTTGCAAGACATTGAGTTCTCTCCCCCTTGCTTTGTGTTCTAGCTCTCGCATTGGTGATCAAGCCCTCGCATTAGTAAGTTCTCTCTTATTGTTAGCAGATCTATTGTAAATTTGCAGATCTCTGATTATCAGTGGCAAATCACTGATTATCAGTGACAAATCTCTGATCATCATTGGCAGATCCTTGATTATCAATGGCAGATCCCTAATTATCAATGGCAGATCCCTAATCATCATTGGTGATCTCTTTCGCATTCGTGATAAAGCCCTTGCATCAGTGTTTTATCTCTCTTATTGTTAGCAGATTTATTGGAACCCTGCTATTTCATTTCATCATTGGCAGGCCTAGTAGAGATTTCTCTCTCATTTCTGGAGATTTATGTATTGCATTATTGTTTGGCAGATTTCGTATTATTGCCTAGATCTCTATCTTGTATTATCATTGGTGTCAAATCTTTATTGGCTAGATCTCTATCTTGTATTATCATTGGTGTCAAATCTCCCGTGTATCAGTTTTTTCAGATCTCATATTACAAATCTCTTCCTCTCGCACCTAGTCTCTTCCTCTCACACCTGGAGGATGTTTACTTATTATTTGTGGCCAAATCATTTTATTGTGAAGCCATATTGTTTTGGATTTCTAGCACACACCTAGAGGATATTTACTTATTATTTTAGAGGATATTTACTTATTATTTGTGGCCAAATCATTTTATTGTGAAGCCATATTTACTTATGGAGTTGTCTATAATGCGACTTTTTGGAGATTCCGGTGACGGAATCCGGCGGAAGAAATGAGGTTAAATCTTGATTTTTAGCAGTTAAAATGGTTTTTTAACTGCATATTTGGATTCAGCACCCTGAAAAACCCCTGGGAACCTTTGATTGTGCAGAAACTAGCTATCAAACTTGGGATTCCAATAAATTGCTGCCGAATTTTGACCGGAAAAATCCGCCGGAAAGGCTTTCAAGTCTCATTATAGACAACTGCTTTACTTATTATTGTGAAGCCGTATTTACTTATTATTTACTTATTTACTTATTATTGTGAAGCCGTATAGTCTTGGATTTCTAGCACGCATCCGGAGACTTGTCTATCTCATTCGTGTAAACCTATTGTAGATCTCCTATTTGCACTTGTAATCTTTGTTGCTGAAGGATTGAAGGATCTATTATTCTACATTTGTGATCTGTTATTCTACACTTCGGAAGACCTTTCCTAGTTTGGAAAGGGGTAATGTTGTTGTCATTGAGAAAAGGGTTTTGTACTCTTGCTTATCTAATCTCTACTGAGCATTTGATGAAGATCTAATAGAAAAATATTCTTAAAAGGTTTTTCTCCAGTGGAGTTTTTCCCTCGTCTTAGACCAAATCTGATGTCTTGTTGTTCATTGGAGTTTTTCCCTCGTCTTGGACCAAATCTGATGTCTTGTTGTTCATTGACTGTCTTCTATATGGCTAACCAAATCTGATGTCTTGTTGTTCATTGACTGTCTTCTATATGGCTATTGGTTACTGCCTGCACTTAAAGGTTGAAAATCTAAGATAATTAATTGCAAAATTTAACATATATTGCATCTAAAGAAAGAATAGTAAGGTTGTGAAAGGACAAACCAGGACCATATTCACCACCACTTGGATATTTCAGTATAGCTCGTAAAAGGTATTTAAGTAGTGGCTTAAAAATCCAAGGTGTATTCATGTCCACAAAATACAAATAAAACGTTACAATGGAAGGTTGTTAAAATAAATGTAGCATTTTGGATTGTAATCCTCTCTATGTTCCACTAGAGCAAAATTTGAAACATTTAAGAAAAAAACAACTCCCAACAAATATAACGTCGAGATTTCCAAGTTCCAATAGTTAAGCCACAATCAACCTCTTAATAAGGCTATAAAAGACCAATAAAAATCAAAGAATGCTTTTATTGTACATCAAAACTAATACCAATAATTAGATGTTTCGCCAGAAGCTGGAAAACTGGATTTAAAGAGGACGGGGATAGGATAGAATCCCCAATGAAAAAACATAAAATTAATAACGACTATAGTACATGTTTCCTGGCAGCATGGCAGACCTCGCCCTGCCTTGAATGTTGTCATATACCCCATTATTTAAAGGGTAACCATTGACTGTTGGGTATGGACGATTTATCGTGTAACCATTGATTGTTGCAGACGGAGCCATTGAATACATCTGCGCAAGACTACTACCCCTTGTGATTCCCTCAAATGGTGGTCGCATTCTGGGCAGATGCCGTTGAGTATCTACATGCACAAATGGTAGCTGGTTATATTGTTCAGTATTAGCTTGATGTGATTGATAATGCGTGTCGAGCTGTCGCTGGTAGCTATCAGCATGTATCACATCATTGTGCTGCTGTTGGCGATCACTATCATAACTCTCATCATTCCGCTGCTGCTGTGAGTGATCTCTCCTACCACGTCCCCTTTTATTTTTGGCTTTCCGATTTGGAGTTGACTGGGTACTAACATTATCGTCCACTAAAGCAGCAGAACCACGTCCCCTTTTATTTTTGGCTTTCCGATTTGGAGTTGACTGGGTACTAACATGATCGTCCACTAAAGCAGCAGACTTTGCATTTTGTTGTGACTTATGCATTCCACCATTAGAAACCTGCCCCCCAGAGAAATGAAAACCATTTTCATAACCTTGAGGGCCAGCTGGCCTTGGTTTTGGGCTCATATTATGATTTTTACTACTTACGAAAGAAGAAGACATCCCCTGCACTGGTTGCTGCACGATATGTTTAGCTCGTCCCAAACTACTGCTTTTTAACTGCAGACTATTGACGACAAGACGATGAGCTGCTGATCCAAGCTGAGGACCTGAGATAGCACCGCGAACAGGTGGCCTGGACAAAAACATGAATAGCAAACCATAATTGAAACAGATCTTCATCAGATAGACATGACTTCAGTATAAATTTACTAATAAACAACTTGAAAAGGCATTACCTATCTTGATTCTGGTGCCTTCGACCAGTATCTTCATGCCATAAGGCTTGTGTCCTTACATCCTGTGCACATACAGACTGCCAACCAGTATGAAATGTCAGAAATACAACATTAATAATCACAAGCTAAAAGAAAAGCAGAGGATTTTTTTTAATGTTCAGAGGATACCATGAGTTGGTTGAAAGAAAATATAAGATACTATGAGACACTACCGGGCAGCCCATAACAGACTCAGGTTGTCTGTACATGATTAATTGAAAGAAAATCGACATGGAAAGTTCAAAAATAAATAACTCTTGAATGGACATTTTATAGCACAGGCACATCAGGCTTATCTGCATAGAGTCTGCACCTTCTTTGGAATGATGACCCCATCCGGGGGCCTTGGAATGTGTTTATGCGTAGCCGGGCACTTGTAAATTACAGACCTGTATAACATTTTACAATTAAGTATAAAAGACTTCATACAGATTGAATATCAATTTCAAAAGATTGTGCAACCAAAAAAGGTTAATCACTTACAAAACTTGATTGTTTACTATGTTTTCCATCTGCTTAACAGGTGAAGTGAAAACAGGTGGGCAAGCATCCCCATCACAGAGACCGAAGTAACCATTACATCCACCACTGCAATTAGTTTACAGATGTTAGGGCTAGACCAAACAGTAAAAGCAATGGCACCAGAGATGTCATCGAACAGTTTAATATGATCATTATACAAACATACTAAGTGGTAATGCAAATATCTATAAAATACATACATACACACCAGCAAATAGGGACAAAAAAAACATTAAAATGATCAAAGTTAAAATGGATCTATGATAGTTTATTTTTGTCTGGTCTATTGTATTAATTTTTCTTTCCAGACAACTTTATGGGAAAACCCAAGGGGTTTCAAACCAGGCACCTGTGCTAGCAGAGAAGTAACCAAATTCCCAGCAACATTCACAGCAACAAGTTGACCTAACAGCTTAGGCTCTTTTTGGTATTATTTTGATTATAATGGTTGACTTTTTTTCATTTTTACATCAGGGATGTCAGCTTTTCTTTCATTTATGAGGGTTGCGCTTCTTTGCTTCATAGGATTAAGATATTAAACAACTTAACTAGTAATATTATTATTATTTATAACACATCTCATTCACACTGGCCAGTATAATGCCCCCATCTCATCCATACCAGGATGTACAATGCACCCTGTTTCTCTCCATGCAATATGACGAAGGAGTGGTATGCTTATCAAGAAGACAAAATTGAACAAAAATTTGGCAGCCTATGACACTTCTTACGCCAGTAGGTATTATGCCAGGAGGTGTACCAGAATTTATAAAAATTTAGAACCGGAAAAATTGCTGACATCCATCTATCTACAGTATGTAGACCACATGAAGCAAGAAACAGATTATACTGACAAAGAAAACAAAGCAACCCCTTCAAACTACTGCAGCTATAGAAGCAGTGCACATCCAATGCACCAAAATCCAAAAGAGGAGTTGCTAAAGATGGAAGATAAAACCTTGTATCATGCACAGAATTGGTTCAAGTGCACAATTTTCAATATGAAAGAAAACAGTCTTACAAGGACCAGGAATTTGTCAACCTGCGGTATCTGTGTAATTTAGGGATTGCATGTGGCCAGACTTATTAAGGTCAAAATCCATTATCGATGGAGCAACTATATTCAATACAGTTACGTTTATATGGTCTCGAAACAAAATGCAAACCTATCAACCGCTACCATCATGTTTGAAGCACACAACATACTTCAGCTTTCATAGCACTCTTTATTATTCTTTTAAATATAGACCATTTATCAGGACATGGAAGAAAGACCAATCAACAATCTCTATCCATTTCTGAACTAAATGACATTAGTTATTCACCAACGTTCACTACTCGTATATTCATCACAGCAAAGAACAATTTATGCCAGACTCCTGTTACAAACCTGGAAACAGGATTGATCTTTTCTTTGACTTTAGCTCTCTCATTTACTGTAAGATGTGCATACCGCTTATAGAGAGAAAGTATATCTGGAGCTAAGCGGTGACTTGCCATCACAAAAAGCAAGTCAAACCTTTCACTGTTTCTCAATTTTTCTTGTTCCTGCCAAAAAGAATGAAACTTTATTGCAAGTAGAATAACAGAACCAATTATCTTAGGATTTGATTGCTGTAAAAAATATATTACACTTGCAATAACAGAACCAATTATCTTAAGATTATAATTGTTGAAAAAATATCAATTCTATCTAGATTATCTTGCTGCACAATGATGGAATAAAACCAATACCGTTAATGTGCCTTCAACCTTGCTAATTTCCGCAAGAAGACGAGATTCATCAATGAATGGTAATTTAGCAACACCCTGTATAAAAAGACACATTTGGAACATCTTCAAGGAAGACCTTAAATGTAAACAGACAATATATGCTCTACAAAGCACTCAACAGGGAATTAACATGATGTTAAATATACCTGCCAGGCATAACGCTTGCCATTCATATCAATTTCAAAATCTGTCGTGCAGTAAGAAATTTGCATATATGAGTAAACAATAGGAACTGTTGTTTTATTTATATAAAAAGCACGTATCCTAAAGCAAAAGCAGATTCAGGCATAAAAAAAAATCTCACCAGTGGGATAAAAGTCAATGATAGGTGAATTTGGATCAGTCATTAATGGCCTGTAATGCTCAGGAAGTGCATTTGCACTGCAACCATATCGATGTCTTAGTCAACAACATTTTGACACACAAAAAAGTTGAATGGTAATATAGCAACAAATTAACAAGTCATACTAGTATATTACCTTGCAGATGGAAGAACTCCCATTAACTGATTGAATGGCTTGAACGGAGTCCGAAGAATAAATGTAATCTTTAACTGACTGAGACCCACAAGATCAGAGGCAAAGGGAGCATAATGGTATGGATAATACCTGGCAAATAAATAAAACAGTCAACCAATATTGTCAACTCAATTACAGTGCAAACTTACCTTTTTTTTGCATCAATTCAGTTAGAAGCAAACATATCTCGAAATAAATGTGCTGAGAAGAATATTATACGGCCCAATCAGGAAGGATACATCAACTCTTCATGCAAGTATATGCACGTGTCTGTAACAGTAAAAAACCCTAGCCAGAGTAAATACAATGCCAACTCCTTGTGTGTTATTTCATATATATATATATATATATATATATAGCATAGATCAATCTTTATCCCATATCTGTTTCATGTTGAGGTATCAAATCTCTCAAGTTACTAAATCCAATGGTTACTGCACACTCGACTGATTAACATTTTGTTCCAAGCAGGACATTCTACATCCCAGGTAAAGGGGGATCCTTCAAACTCTGCAGGTATAATTGTAATATGTATGTTGAGAGGTATCAAATTTCTCAAGGTACAAATTCCAATGTTTTTGCATTCACAACTAATTTATTGCTTGTTTACTTGTTCCAAGAAGCACATCAACACTTCACGTGTGTTGTGGCCATGCACGTGTGTAACACTAAAATGCAAAGAAAAACAATTAGAAAACATAAATACAAAGGCTGGACCTTTGAGCATTACACACACATTAATACTGATCAATATTTAGCCCCAAATCTGTTACGCACCAAGAAATATCAAATTCCTCAGTGTACCAATATCAATATTTTTGCTCCAACAAATGTTCGAGGATGTTAAAATTTCCTTGAAGCCAACAATCTGGCAATTTACTACCTAGCAGATTACAAATGTATTGAATAAAAGCACAACTGGGATCTTCAACAAACTTAAACAGCAGAATCACAACATTAGCACACATTTTCTGCCCAATCAAACAGTTCTTCATTAATAACTCAGAAGCTACTTGGGCTCCCTTACTGGGATCATGGCCCTCTGCGGAAATTACATATACATCAATGAACCTAGATGTGATCCAGCTGATCAGGCCCTAGATCTGTCTTTCGATCTGTCCTAACTGATCTAGATCTCTCTTGTCGCTCCTTGCACCTTCCTCGAACCGAACACACTCGAATGGAACTCTTCCACCCAAACTTTCAGATCTCACTCTCATTGTATCTTGTACTCAAAATGTCTTGCGTGTCTTCTCCCTTGGCCTAGCCTTTCTTTTATAAGCTTAAGTTATGACCAAATCCACAACCCTAATCTCAAAGTGATTGACAGTTGAAATTACATCATCTAATTCACTAATTTAATCGCTGATTGCTAAGGTTAAGGGTGTATTAGGCAACTTTTGCATGCCTGGACACCTAGGCCTGTGCAAAATTACTTGCCCATGCTACAAACATCAACACTCCCTCTTAACAAGGGAGGTAGTTCCTAAAGAGCCACCTAAAACTGCTTGTCCCTTGATCCTAGCACAATGTCCTCCTTCAACAACCTGCTCTCCCTGAATGTGCTTCTAGGAGTCTCCACATGCTCCTGAGCATCCCTCAATGTCTGAATAGGTTTGCTTGTCGACTAGTATAAACTGCTCTCTAACCTCAATAGCCAATGCTATGTCTAGGCTAGACTTCTATGGACAAATGAACACCTAACCATTCCCAAATCTAACCTCAAATCCTCTGTCTTCCATGGTTGATACTGAAACCAAATTCTTCTTCAATCCTAGTATGAAAAACACGTCCTTGGCTTCCAACATCCCTCCTGACTATAGTAGAAACTTAATAGTTGCAAGCCTCTTCACTGCATACTTGGCATCATTACCAAGCTCCACATTTAAATCTAAGTCACTCTCTGTCACACTGCTAAATAGTTATCATGCCTCTGTCTTATGGCATGATGCACCACTATACAAATACCAAAGCACTATTGGTGTTGCTGCTAGTAGATAGACATGAGACAAATAAGAAGTCCTTCACGAACTTCATTGCAAACTCATCAAACTAAACCTTTCTTGATGTTGTTTCCTTCTACAGCTTCCCCTTCCCCTTATTCTATAGATATTGTGATGCACAGTGCCCACTCTTATGGCAACTGAAGCGCTTGATCGTCTGCAAGTCCTTCCCTGGCTGAGACGTTGCCAACTCACCATTACCTTTAGAACCCCTTCCTTGCCATTCTTGGTCATACCGACCAAAGCCAAGTTCTCCTCTTCATCTTCCTACTTGCCAACCTCAGACTCCTTCCAAGTCTCTTCCTAGATGTAGTCATCACAAAGCCTTTCCCGATTGGGAAGGTGTTGTTAGCATTCCTTTGACAAATGGTTCCCATGACTTGGGAAAACCATTCTGTTGAACTTTTAACACCATATCTTATTTATTTTTCTCACAATTTATTATACCCAGAAATAAATTTTACCCAAATTAAAATCTAGAACATGAAAATAAATGCGCTAATTTTTTCAACTTTCAAACAGTAAAATTGCTCGAGCTCTCTCCTCCAAATCTCAGCCCCTCAAATTCTCCTTCCAAAATTCTGTTGCACATTTTTCCTCTTTCTCCTCAGTCATTCGAGCCTCTCACTCATGAGAATATCACTTCCTCAATAATGCAATGTGTCCTCATCCTCTCCCTTAGATTATCTTTTCCAAAAATCTGTTGCACACTTTTCCTCTTTCTCCCTCAGTCACTCAAGCCTCTCACTCATGAGAAAACCACTTCCTCAATAATGCAATGCGTGTCTTCATCCTCCTTGATTATTTTATTAATAATTCCTTCACAGCTACCTTGATTGATTTATTATGTCCTTAACGGCTAACCTTGTATTCTTCTCTATTAAATACTCCTTGAGCACTCTTAAAATTCTTCTAGTTTGCATTAACTGGAAGCTCCAAATGACAAGAAGCCCTAGGAAGATCTAGACACCCCGCACTTGTTAATGAAAATGGACGTAAAAGACGGTGATATTGATTGCCAAACCATTGTCATTTGACTCCTTTCATCGTGTTGATTCCAAAGGTATGTGACACACTCTGTAGCTCCTCGTGGTTGAGGAGATAATACACATTCATTTTTTATTACTCAAGAAAATTAAATAAGAGCCCCATTCTCTTGTATAGAAGCCCCAAAGGAAATAATACACATCATTTTTTATTACTCAAGAAAATTAAATCAAATATGCCTATCCTAGTCAAAGTCAAAGAAGATTTTATCAAGGGCAAATAACCAAAAATTTAATCTAAAAGATGGCCTAAACGGTTGTGGGGTTTTTGGCTCCAAAACTATATTCATTTGAAATTCAAATTTGAATTTTGAAGGGTCATCTATTCACTAATGCAAGAACCTTTGCATTTCATTAGATTAACTCCCTTTTGTCTTATAAAAAAAATACTTTAATCACTAAAGTAATTGCTAAGTTTAAGGGTGTATTAGGTGACTTCTATATGCCTAAACACTAAAGTGTGTGCAGAAGTACCTGCCCAAGCTACAAACATCAACACAGAACTCTTTAAATTCACTAAGTGAGAAATCATTGAAATTGGTAACTCATTGACTATGACACCTCTAAGCTCAGGCACATGACAAATCCTGATTTAAGATGGGGGCTTTAGGGGAGATGCACTAATTGGTAAAAACTCCACATTGAGTTGGGAAGCATAAAGGATGCTTGGCCAAAGTGCATCTATGTTGGAGTGTGGCATAGATGAGCTATGGCATAGACACACTGATTGGTAAAAAAATCCACACATAAATGAAGGCATACAGGATGCTTGGCCAAAGGACACCTATGCTGGAGTGTAACATAGATGGGCTCTAAGGGTGACAGCACTACCTGGTAAAAATTCCAAAAAGAATTGGAGCTAAAAAGGATGCTTGGCCAGAGGTCAATGCAACTAACTAATTTTTCATTTACTATTTTCTGATTTCTTGTAGTCATCCATTAGACATAATTCGAAATGGCAACACATGTTCCAACAGATGTCAAACCTGTTCTATAGAAAACAACAGGCAGAGATGCCCCATTACCCATGGATTGGGAACATGCAAGTTGGACCAGCATAGTGATACTATTAATAAACTTCAATTATTTCCAAAGTGCAGATTTCTCACCCATCACTTACCACTGCCATGAGCACACTCCTTGATAATAATAGCGCATCACCCAACAAAGTCCTTCTGTATATTTCAAGACCTACCAAAAAGGAAAATGACAGCAATTAAGCTAAAGCATTGAAGACATTTACTATATGAATTGTATATGAAGACACATCTGGAGCTATGTACACATACAAACTCTCTCTCCCCCTCTTCTACACACACACCAAATATCTTATAAAGCACCAGAACATGGTACTTACAACATCCTTTTTGGTTTGCTCTCGAGCTTGTTGTGTATGTGCCTCAAATTTTTCAGAATAGTATCTCTCTTTCCATCCAGACTCGCCTAATTTAACCTGCAATGTGTAATGGCATAAATTAAAACCATATTGTTTTCAGTATTCTACTACCACATGTGAACTTCTTTCATGAAGTTTTATCTAAGAACCTTGTCATTTTCAGGTTCTTCAGAATTGAAGAGATCTGACTTCTCCAGAAACGCATTTTTCACCATAAGTTTCAGTTCCTCCGCATTTTCTTTTGCCTGAAAGCAAAACAGACAAGAAGTGAGAAATAATTTCAGGAAGTTCAAGTCCAATTCACTTTTTCATATTTTTTAAACTTAAGTATCAATAGGATGAATTTACAAGAAAAAAAGGTTAGATGATTATAGAAATCATATTCACTGCCTCAATTTTGAAAGGTAACACAAAATACAATAATCCACAAGTTAGGTATGACCTTTGCAGCTTCATCAGTTACTTCATCTTCAACCTTCACAATTGCTGCAGCAATACTGGCATCATTTGCACTAACTCTCCTCAGCTTTGCAGGACGTTTAGATGAAACTGATTCATATGGAGATTTACGAGAGGCAGATGCCAGACGTGCACCATTGAATGGAGTGACTGGAACTATAGATTCAGGCTTGACATTGGGTTGACGACTTTCTTCATTCCTTGACTTTGTCTTTGACCGCTTGCGTTTCTCTGCATGCATCTGCATTTAACAAAATTCAAATGGATCCATGTCTCTCTATCAGTATCTTAACCTGGGTTCCTCAAGAAGGCATGAAACAACAATATTTTGGAAGTTTTAACAAAGTATTTCCCTTGGTTAAACGCATTTCCTATAAAATGTGCGATCAAAATAGCTATTCACCCTTGTTCCATTTTTCATGTCTAACACTTCAGAACTAACTGAATTGTACTCTAGATTAGACTGATAACAGTATCCTGAATTTTAGTATGTATAACAGTGCACTTTTTCAACTTACATGTGTGCAAAAAGCATAAAGAATTTTGGGACACTATCATCATTCCAAAGGTAATATTTATATGGAATCATAATAGTATAGATTTCCTATTCAAATTTTTCCTAAGCTCACAACTTGGCACAAGGGGAGGGTGCTATACTCTCTGGGCATTATGTAACAATGTTGCGATAATCGCAATGAGGATTAAAGAGGGGAGGGTCCAGAGAAAAATAAATTAAATAAAATTAAAATAATAAAATATAATAAAATATAAAAAAAAAAAAAAGCAAAAAAAAAAAAAAAAACGGTAAAATCAGCAAAAATCGGCAAAAAAAAAAATTCAAAATAAAATTAAAAAAAAAATAAATAAATAAATAAAATATATATGAATGATATATATAACCAATTTAGATTTTTTTGGGAAAAAGCCAATTTTATCTGCCAATTTAATCGGTTCACAACACTGTTATGTAATACTTCAAAATATATATTAATATAACTGTGTTTTTTTGCTAATACTCTGGGAATTATGTAATAATGTATATTAATATAAATGTTTTTTTTGCAAATAAAGACCAAAACCCTATGACTGACATAAAACTTTTCATATTGTTATTTGAACCTGATGAATATGAGCTCGCTTTTGAAAAATCTTATCCTCATATGTTCCAACAGCCTGAATAAAATGCTCCACCCTGTCCAATATTACCTGAGTAAGAAAAATTTCCACACTTTAGCGTGATATCAGCATGGCTTGCAAATGCAAACTGTATCCAAACCATTTAACACCCTTTTATACAAAGTGCAAAAGTTTCAGAAACAGAAGATATTCTATAGCCTTTACAAAAATCCATCTGTAGTGGAGATTCCAAACAGAAAAGGCACCACACAGCGTAAACGCCAGCAATTCAGGTAAAGACAGTCAAGATGAACTCATAAAGTATCATTTCCATCATTCTGGTGACATGAGATCTTGTAATTTATATGAATAATTAAAAATTCAAAGACTACACAACTTCAGATTGCAAGTTTTAGAAGACCACACTGGAAATATCACATAATATATAGCAAAGTCCTTCAGTTCACATAACATTTACCAACAAATATTATATAATAAATAAAGTCACATCACAATACCTCGCCTGCATCTGTCAAATAGCCACCCATTGCCTTAAATTCTTTCTGGTATATAGCCATGAGCAAATTAATTGCCCCCTGAAAAATAGGAAATAGCCATCAACAAATTATCTTCCAGGAGATAAACTGTTACAGAACCAAAAAGAAATTGGAAGCTGTAATAACAGATGTATAATAAGCAGTCTGCACTAGAGATGATTGGCATCCAGCATGCCTAGACGTTGAAACAAAACAATCAGCTTAGACATAAAACGGGTTCCAAACATTTCAACCAGAGTTTCAGAGAAAAACAAATTTAAATAGTATTACTCAGTGACTATTTAAGGAATTTCAAACAGAATATAGGAGATATGTCATCTCTGCATACAAACCTCACGAATTTCCAATGTAGGCATGTGGGGAAGGAAATCATTCCCAACAAAGAAACAGATGAAGACAAAATCATCCACAAGCCGCTCAAAATCAATCTCAATTGGAGGGTCTGGAATCTTCATATCATACTCTAAATATTCACGTAAAACCCAAATGTTGACAAACTGCCAAATATTCAAGATAATGGAAACAAGTCAGATGTAAAAATAACTATAAAAGCAGTAAAGCATCCACATAATCTATAATAAGCTCAGAACTTGATTTAAATATCATGACCTAAATGGCATTATTATTAGTATCACAACCATACAACATTTACACAAACAAACCCCCAAGCATGCATAAAAGAATTCCTGACTTTAAAAGTTATACCTATATGTGGATTCTGACCTACCTGATAAGGCTTTTTAGGAACATTCAGTTCATCACCTTTCTCATCAAGATCTCCATGCTTTCTTTTTGGCTGTCCTTCACATGCAGCTGCTAAATGACCAATCTGACCACAAAGGAAGCATTTGTCTTGTTGCCCAGGCGTGGACACAATCTGCCCAATTACATATACAAGGAGAATTACAACATTATTATATTACTCTCATTATTTTTAAAGACTCTAGCAAAGCGAGGATAAAATGTGATCTGAATGCATTTCTGTCAGATAACCCAAAGAAACAAATTTGAAATTCCATCCTGAAGACTTCAACACTGCATATGATGGTTAAAACAAGCTTTTTATGAAGGAACAAAAGTCAAAAGAAAGTTACTATTTTGTAGGGATGGTTTTTTGCGTCTGACCTTGCTTGGGAATGCTGCATGTGTAACATTTCTAAGCATAACACCTGTTCCCAAGGGCTTTCAGTATTTCTCTCCTTGTGGAAAGTGACATATGGACCAGAAGTAATGTTCAAGAATAAAGCCTATGTATTGAATTTTCAACATAGACAAGTATAACAATTCAGGAGAATATTGGGGTTGGTGAAGGACATCAACATATATAGAAAAGATTTAGAGGTCAATAAGAGTGACATAAATTTGGAAATACTTTCCATGAGATTGAAAGTATGACCTCTACTCCGATATAAAGATGTAAGAATTATTTCCATGAACTTGACAACGTATGAACATTGTGTCTTCAAGGCAACATAATGTAAGAGATCAGGCAATGGATGTTACAATATGTAAATTTATAATGCACACAAATGCAATGAAGAAAATGAGATACTGATATTAGTGTAATCTATTAAATCCATAAAAGCAGCCCAGTGATTGCTTGTGCATGTCGATGCAACATGACCCACATCAAATGAAAACAAGGACCTTGATCTTCATTATCAGCAAAACAACCATGTGATTGGACTATTAGAGAATGTGAAATAATAACTATAGTTCTATAACACATTGTTATCTATAAAATTGAAGTCAGGAGCACTAACCTCTCTCAAAATAGAGAAGTGCACCTCATGAGTAGACAATGCTAACATGATTAGATCAGCATCCTGCAGCCATTGGGACAAAGGCATTTACCAACAGCAACATTTCCATGTCTAAAGTAACTTTAATTTCCTTATCCTTGAAAAATGAAACACTTACCAACCCATATAAGCAATGCCTAGTATTTGGATCAAAACCCGCAAGATTTCTTTGCAGGCGAATGTATGACATGACTTTGTGCTCACCTTCACCCGGAACATTTGCATCAGAGAGAATGACCTTCGAAATTTCATTCGAACACAATTAAAGTACATCTAAGAAGAAGGAGAAAAAGGAGAGACCAAAACAGAATCCAACAAAAAAGAGCATAGATCTGAAATCAAAGACAAGAAAAGTATTGGTAGTTTGATTTTATTCCTTTTTATTACTTTTTACATTTATATTTTCATGCTAATATGGTGCAGCAGCAAAAATGTGATCAAGGGTGGCACACCTTGATATTTCGCCAACCAGGATCATTGTTTAATCTCATGTGTATGTAATATTGAAGGGCAATTGACAGTGTTGCCATAAATTCTGTCCCCGGAGTAATTATATTTGAGTCACATGCTTCAGACTTCACTTTTGGAGCTAAAATTCTTCCTTCTTCCTCAAACTGTTTTCTCAATCTTTCCTCTTCAGCTGCCTGACAAGTGCATGCAAAAACATTAAACCATCATTCTCTGCATGAACGTTAATTTAGTTGTGCTTATAAACTTCTTCTCTTTGGAAAACTATTACCACTTTTCCCAACACACTCACCATATCGGCTGCATCTTTTGCTGCCCTGAAACGCCGTGAACGCTGTTGGTTCATCTTAGCTCTTGGTGCAACACCATCTATAACAGTTGAAATTTAAATAAGATTCTCTATAGTGTCAATAAAATTTCACAGTAAACAATATATAGGAACAAAAAATATTAAAAACGGGAATCCAGCAATTCAAATATATTCAATATCACCAAGCAAAGTATGTTGTAAAAACTTCAGAGCAAGGACTAAGATGATTCAGATGACAAGGGGTTAGGTTCTGAAAATCGATATATCATTATAAATAAACTAATGACCATGAAAAAAATAGTCAAATCATGAGTCAGAGAAGCAAAATTCTTCAGGAAAACCTAATCAATTCATCAATTAGAACATCCACACATCTCAAGTTTCTTATATATACAAAAATTTTGAACACTAGTTCAAACAGATTATAAATGGTGTAAATCATAGTAGTGCAAACTACAATAATAGTTGCTGCAGTAATTTGAATGAAAAATATCACTATAACTCATCCGGTTTTCTATTCTGTAGAAATGAAATTATATTGCTATCAAAAGATGACCAGAGGAAGGTCATGAGACTAAAACAATACAGTCAGTATAAATAGTGAAACCAAGAGTGCAGTCAGTACAAACAGAAAAATCAAGAGTACAGTAGGTACAGATAGTGAAATGTCAAGTGCCTCGTGCATCTCCTAATTAAGTAACAAATATGGGCCACAACAATGCAGGAAGATATCCAAAAAGGAAAAATATAAGGCTTTGACCAACGAAAGAAACGCTTCACAAAGTATAAGACAACGTTGAGAACTCCAATGCTATCTTGAAAGGAAAATACTTAAAGGAATATTTCAAGTTCCAGAGTTACTCACCAATTGCCATGTATAAAAGCTTCCGGGGTCGTACCATCACAAAGAGCCGGTCTATATAATCAAAGATGGCCTTAAAGACTTCATCGTAAGTTGTTGGGGAAGGCTGCAAGAAAACATAGTTCCATCAGAGGCTGCTAATTTTTAAATGAGTTACAGATGCAAGGCACGCAGCTGAAATTATAAAAATACTACAGGATTGCTCTCGAACAAGTGAGGGCAGGGGATAGACTGCTCTACTACATTACACAAAAGAATGTATAATATATAATATAAATTGCAGTATAATGTCAAGGAAGGCTGCAAACAAAAAAAAGGTCCCATCAGAGGTTGCTATCTTTGAAACATTAATGCTTTAAACATGCAAGGCACACCGCTCAAAATTTGGGATTCATATCATAAAGGCACAAAAGGATTTTATTGAAACATGAGGGAACAGAAAAAATAATTCCTAGGAATATTGCCCAAGAAGAATAAATTGCACTAAATAAATCAAATTTTTAACAAGGTAGAATAAAGTTCTGCATTACGGTCACGCAGTAATCTCTCAAGGGAAACTTGATAAAATTTGTTGAACTTTACACAGGAAGCTTCAATGTTTTGGTTCTGGTTTAGGATGCATTTGGTTTCTTTTCAGTTAGGGATGCAAAAATTCAGTAGAAGCTACCATAACAAAGAGTCTAATATTGTATCCACAGAACAATTTAAGTCCAATGTTGTATATATATATATTTAATCAGTTCAAGCATTTTATTCGTAAGATAGATGCCAGAATCAAGTTGAAATAGTATGACATTTAGTAATCCAATCGTGGACTTATCTGCTCTAGTGGAATCAAATCAACATTTGGAGAAACCAATTCGACATATGAATATAGGCAACAAAACATATTGCAGGAGGAAAATCTGTTCGCTTTCTGGAATGTAAAGGTCTAAGTCACTCTATCCCCATCCAGGTTCATTCCCAAACAACTGATCTATTTTCTCCAATTCCATTAATTCGAATACATTTTCAATTAGTGTGCATTATACGTAATTTTTCATTACATCTCTCTTCAATACTCTTTATTACGGCACTCTTAAATATGGGGGAATATGGATGAATTTAATGGATAAAAAATCGACTCTCTTGCTAATAAGATTCTAATCATCCCACTCCATCCTAGTACCAAAGTAGATGGAAAAGATTATCCAAATAGTACATTTACAATTCAAAGGTTGACATAGATTCAGACATTCTGGAGGGTTATCTCTGAAATAGATTTCAATTGAGGTTCAGAAGATTGACTAGCATCCTTCAGTGTCTGTTAATTGTAAATGTTTACTCTCAGTGTTCTTTGAGGACTACCTGGTTCATAGTACATCTTCCCTCAGAGATGACAGGAGAGGATATGAGATTTTAAAATAATAAAAACTACTCGGGAAGGCCATATCTAACTATTTATTATTCCCTGTTTGCGGCTCCCTGTTTATTACCGAGGTCCCACGCAACACGTTGCACTGAGGATAGCCAGAGGGGCAGAGAAGTGGAAGTAGAGTGACTGAGAAAGCACATACATGCATCCCAAAACTAATCAACCATTATATCATTATGTTAATATGAAGGCCACTACATTTGTGGATGCCCTGTTGCCCTAATCACGTATTTTCATCCCACAACTAATGACGCCTTCCCAGGTCTGTTGCAACACCGTCCCATGCAGGAGGAAAAGAGAGGAGGCGAAGCTATTGACATAAAGGATATGTTCGAGCATAAGTGACCTCTCAACCAATGTGAGATAAATCAAAACTTAGTCAGCGTCAAATTCCAATTAGTAGCGAAATGCTTTGAAAAATGACCCTTGATTGCGGCCCATACTTGAAATTAATTCTTTGTATAACCCGCTTGGCAGCTTCCCTGTTTTTACAGCTACAGCATAAATTTGTTCGTAACATAAGACGCCCCTCTTTTCAGTTCTATACTCTACCACGGCACCCCAAAATCTTAATATGTTAAATCAAACCCTGAAACATACAAGATTTGATAACTAAATGCATACCCGGTCTTCGGGATGAAAGCAGGGATGAATAATCCCGTTCATGTCCAAGTAAAGATTGTCGAACTCCATATTATTAGGGTTAGGCTTGCTGGTATCGACTGGAATGGTAACGCCATTGATGTCCACAGGCTCTTCCTCTGTAACGTCTGTTACTATTAGAGGATATTTATCAACCAACCATCTGTAAAAGGCAGGAACACCCATATTTTCCCAACAAAAGAATCCTCACAGATGCCCTCTGTGAGAAAAATCGGGAACGAAAGCTTTAGAAGCTTGCTGGTACAACAATGGCGTTCTCCGAAGTTCTCCGAAACGGCTGCAACTACAACTCGTTCCGTCGTAGGGAACTGCAATGAAATCTGAGCAAAATTGCCAAAAATCAAAGGGGTCCCCTTTCACCCGAGGGTTTCGTTACATAGAAATACGTGTCTAAATGTCTTGCATTGCATAGGTATCCTCTCTGTCGTACTCAGCAAGTGTGAAAATATCTCGCCGACCCCAAGACCCAAAAACAATTGATTCCATTGCTTTTGAGGGTTTAGGTTCTTCTTTAGGGTTTGTTCATCAGGGATTAGTGCGTTCCTTTCTCAACATAACTAACAAATTAGTCGCAGGATAAAGTCAATAATGTAACAAGTGGCAGCTTGAAAGTGTTATCAAGTCTTGAAAATGAGATATTTTATGATATGAATGCTTGTTAACACGATATACAAAGGTGTTAAGTGTATATGTGACATTTCTTTACACTCGTTAGAAAATCGCTCATAAAATCTTTTATTCAATATAGCATTTATTTTAACTTTTTATTTAAGAACACGGTTTCAAATTTTATGAAAATAATTATAGAGATATGAGTTTTAGGTGTGGGGTCCTTGAATTTAGGTACATATTTGCCTTAGGCAGGGTTTTATGAATAAGGAATTAAATAAATTAAGTAGAAAATGATCAATAGTGTAAGAGTTTAGGGATCACGTTTGATCTCTTTTTCCTTTTATTTTCTCTTTCTTCTTCTTCTTTTCTTCTTTTTTTGTTGAAATATGTAACTAGATTTGCACTTCGTATGTACTCTTGATTCTTGTATATTGTAAATTGGAAAAGAAATCAAATAAAAATTAATTTATAGCATGGGTTTCATGCTGAAGGTCATTTTATTTTAGGTCAAAGCACCCATTGAGTGCTTCTAGGTTTTGTCATTAAGTCAAGAAGTCAAAGAAACATTGTCATATGTAAAAGACCCCATTGGGCATCTTGTAACCAGTCAAAAAAATTAGATTTTAGTCAAAAGAGTCAAAATACCACTCCAAGACCAAGTCGGCCTAGCAACAGAGAAGTCAACCTAATTAGGGCATGTCGTCCTCCTTGGAAGCCTATATATATGAGAGCATTCGACCTCTTATGGACTCACTCACTCAGTCACTCATCATTCAATCAAAGGACAAGAAGAAGAAGGCAAGTGAAGGAAGAAGAAAGAAGGAAGACAAAGTTTTTGGGTTTTTACACACTCTCTCTCTCTCACTTGCGAAGGCAATCTAAGGTTTTTGCAGCATCAAGTTCGAAGTTCTCAAGGATCAAGGAAAGGGGTCGAAGCTGGAAGAAAAGTGGACAATTTGATCTCTCATAAGGTATATAAGAAGAAGCAGCCAAAGTGAATGAAGGAGGAAGGTCTGGAAGCCTTGATTCTCCCACACATAGGAAGTTGTAGCTAGTTGCAGGGGGCCGAAAATTTCAGACTTGTTGTGGGGGCTGAAAATTTCACACCTGCGATGGGGGTCAAAAATCTGTAGTTGGGGATAATTCATCAAATTCTGCTGCGCGCGCTCCGTGACTGCCTTGCTCCCATCGGATTCGGCCCCTGCTGATCTGGGCGCGGCCAGAGCGATTGTTGGATCGATCGGGGCAGTGGATCAGGATCTGTTCAGAATCGGACTATTGGGGATCGATCAGATTAGGTGCATGGGGCTCCTGCCCTGATCCCATCTCTTTCTGAATGGCGAATGAAGGTGATCCCCTGCCTTCAGACCTAGATGCCTTCCGAGCCCTGGTGGCTGCATCTGAAAAGCGACCGATCTCGCTCTCGCAACAAAAGTTTGTGAAAAAGCTGGACAACATCCCCTCGGTGTCTCTTCCGGCAGAAGAAGCATGCAGAACAGCGTTAAACCTTGTTGAAAGGGGTCTTATTGGCCAGTTCACAGGGCTATGGCCATCCCCGAAGGCAGTAGATGAATGGGTCAACCGAAACTGGATCTCGCTGGTCAAGGAAGGTATAAAAAGTCATTTTGTAGGCAAAGGGTTCTTCGTATTCGTGTTTGACAGCGAAGAAGATCGAAGCTTGATCTTCATAAATGGACCTTATTTTATGGGCCCTCGAGGGTTATACTTGAACAAATGGCACCCAGATTTTGATCCTGCTCAAGATGTTCCCACAGCGGTTCCAGTTTGGGTGCGCCTCCCACATCTCCCTCTTCATTGCTGGAGTCAGAGTTCGTTGAAATCCATTGGCAATGCCCTAGGCAGATATATAGATCAGGCTCCGAGGAAGGACCAGTTTTCTTGCGCCCGCATCTGCGTGGAAGTTGATCTAGAGGTCGGGCTCCCTGAAGCCATCAAACTTACAGTGGCAGACTGGTCGCACATTCAAGAACTAGACTATGAACAGTTGCCTTTTAAATGCGACATTGTCACGAATACGGGCATTTTGTAAGATATTGCAAAAAAAATAGAGGAAACAACAGAAAAAGAAAAAGGCGATCAATGGAAGCAAGCAAAGAGAACAGCGAGCAGCAGGCAGAACAATAAAAACAAAGCAAAAGAGACAAGGGACAAATCAGGGCATGAAGACACAAACAATCAAAACAGTGGAAGCAGAGAAGCTGAAAGCAGTGCTGGAGACAAAAATCCCTTCGAAACTCTCACTCCACCGGAAGATCCGCCAGAGGCCGAACAGGAAGATCCACCTCAGAAGAACAACGAGGATATCCAAGAGCCAGGTAATACTCCAAATCCGAATCCCAGCAACACTCCTTCTCCTTCTTATGCAGACATCATAAAACAAAAGAAGAAGAACCAAGAATACGCGGGTTCATCTGATGAAGAAATACTTGAAAGGCCACAAAAAAAGTGGGTAGAAGAACAAACAGGGAAACCAGGGAAGAAGAATCAGAAAGGCAGAAAACCCTAGGCAGTCAAGCCACCATAGAAATGACTATCGGGAGAAATACAAGACCAAGGGCGTCCAAACCAGGAGGTCCCCCCCCATCAAGCGGTAAATGATGCAGTTGATCTCCTGGAACTGTAGGGGGCTGGGTAATCCCAATAAGGCAGAGGCTATCAAAGACTTACTGAAGATGGAAACCGCAGACATCCTAATGCTCCAGGAGACTAAGATAGAAGGGGAAGCCCTTCTAAACACCAGCACGTTGAAATGGAAATATGACTCAGGAAAGACTGTCAGTGCAAGGGGTTCGGCCGGTGGAATAGGCACGTTTTGGTCAAAAAACTCATTCACTTTGGAACGATCCACAGAGACCCAACATTGGATCCACACAGATCTGCGCCACACTGTAAGCAATCTCTCCTTAGCTCTTTTTAACTTGTATGTTCCTGTCCATTACGAAGAAAAGAGAGAGTGTTGGAGGACACTCATGGATTATATAGAACAGATCAACCCAACAAATATAGTCATTGGAGGTGATCTGAACATCATCCTAGATCCCAAAGAAAAAAGAGGAGGGATTTATTCTAGGGACCCCTTCATCGACACTGTGGGCAATCTGATTTTACAGCGGGACTTAGTTGATTTCAAACCCATAAAAGGCAAATACACCTGGTCCAATAATAGAATAGGAGAAAATCAAATCTCAGCTAGGCTGGACAGGTTTCTTATCAGTAGCACATTAATGCTGGATAACAGAATGGTTTTTACCAAGATCCTCCCCAAGCTTATATCGGACCACAAGCCAATCCTACTATGTATAAAAGAAGAAGAAGACCTTGGCCCTCTTCCATTCCGCTTCAGCCCTCTATGGGCAGGTAAAGACGAATTCTACGAAACAGTTCAAACATCATGGAGGATAGTCGTTCTCGGATCCCCAAGTTATGTGTGGGAACAAAAAATAAAAAATACAAAAAAAGCTCTTAAAGACTAGATAAAAAAATCTATACAAACCCCAACTAGTCAAAGGAAGGAAGCAGTTCTTCATTTGGAAAGAGTCCAATTCGAATTGGAGGAGAAAGATCCCTGTCCCACAGATCTAGCCAGCGAAAAATCTGCCCAAAGGAACGCATATTGTTCTTTCAGAGCTGAAGAAGAATATTGGCGCCTAAAGTCCAGAAGTTTGTGGCTCAAATCTGGAGATAGGAATACCAAATACTTTCATAGACAGTGCAGGGCACGAGTCTCCCGCAACCATATAGCAGAGATAACTAGCACAACCGGACAGGTGTATAAAGGATTTTCACAAATCAAAGAAGCAGCTGTCACTCACTTTCAGAATCTTCTAAGCGCGGAAAGAAATGAAAATGAGGAGGATGCAGAGGAGTTCCTCACAACCATCCCAAACCTAGTCAATGAGGAGGATAACGACTCTCTGTTGAGCCCAGTCACGGAAGAGGAGATAACTAATGTAGTTTGGTCCATGGAATCGGATAAAGCTCCAGGACCCAACGGGTTCTCAGTTCACTTCTACAGAATTTGTTGGGAAATTATCAAAAATGATCTATTCAGAATGATAAGAGGAATCCTGAGGAAGGCAAAAGTGGGCGGAGGAATAAACTCTACCTTTCTCGCCTTAATTCCTAAGGAAACAAATCCAAGATCCTTTGACAGATATAGGCCGATTTCTCTCTGCAATTCATCTTATAAGATTGTGGCCAAGCTGCTGGCCAACAGAACCAAGCCTCTTCTCCCAAAGCTCATCTCTCAGGCACAAGGAGGATTCGTAAAAGGCAGACAAATTCTGGACAATGTCATCCAGATCCAAGAAGCTCTCCATTCCAGTCTAACTCGGAAAGAACAAGGTATGATTATTAAATTGGATATATGCAATGCCTTTGACCGTGTTAATCGTTCCTTTCTGTTCAGGGTTCTAACAGCTTTTGGCTTTAAACAGGATTTCATAAACCTCATCAAGGCATGTACAGAAAACGTTTGGATTGCCCCAATGGTGAATGGCAGACCAACTGAATTTTTTCTAGCAACCAGGGGATTGAGGCAGTGTTGCCCTCTTTCGCCCTTTCTCTACATTTTGATGGCTGATGTTCTGAGTCGTAAGCTAACTCAAGAGAAACAAATTGGAACCATTCTTGGGATAAGGATTGTTCAAGGCATAGCCCCGGTGAATCATGCACTATTCGCTAATGATTTAATTCTGCTGGGGGGCGCATCCATGAGAATTGCAAATGCTTTCAAAACCATCCTTCAACAGTATTGTAACATCACCGGTGCGCTAGTCAGCGAAAGGAAAAGTGCAGTTTACAGTTGGAACATTGACCAGCACGCTACAGACAGAATCGCCAACGTACTGGGGTTCAAAGGATATGCTCTGTGGGAAAAAATTAAATATCTCGGCTTACCATTGACGAGGGGCTCCAATCGAAATCAATTATGGGAAGAGGTGATATCCAAATATTAAAAAAAAAAAAAAAAAAAAAAAAAAAAAGAAAAGAAGAAGAAGAAGAAGAAGAAGAATGAAAGAAAGAAAGAAAGAAAGAAAGATAATAGCGTGGGGCGGAGTATGGCTCACTACTGGTGGCAAACTCACCCTCATCCTATCCGTGCTCTCCGCCCTGCCCACATACCAAGCCTCGTTGTTGTTGGCACCAAAACAAATCACTGATCAAATAACTAGCATTATTTGAAACTTTCTTTGGAACGGAGGGAAAGGAAACGGAGATTGTTTCCACCTTATCAAATGGGAAACAGTGAAGCGTCCAATAGTAGAAGGCGGCCTACAAATCCGCGACCCCCAACATGCAAATTTGGCTTTGGGCTGTAAAATCTGGTGGCAATTAATCACTGAGCCATCGCACCCAACCAATCAGTTACTAAACCTTAAATATTTGCAAAAGCAACCAATTTCAACATTCATTCCAGCGCATTCCCCCAGAGGAACGCAGGCCTGGAGGCTTTGCTGTAGAGGGGTCGATTTCTTCAGAAATCATTTATACAAAATCCCAGGAAACGGCAAAAATACGCTTCTATGGAAAGATCGAATTATGAATCATCCTCCTCTCTCAGCCATCAATGAAATCGCAGAGTTAAGAGCCTGGCTAATTTCTAAAGGAGTAAGGAAAATTGAGGATATAGTAGAGTGGGACTCCAAAGGCAACTGGCAGCGTTGGTCATTGCCAATCATCCCAACTCACTTAAAAGAACAGTAAAAAATTCTCTTAGAGGCAATAACAGATTTTACACCAGTGCATAAGGAAGAGGAAGATTTATGGGGATGGGGAAAAACAGGAGAGTACACGGTCAAACAAGGTTATCTTCAAATGCAAGGAAAAAAGGAGTCACAACATCCGGAATCAGTTTGGAAATAGATTTGGGAAAATTTTAGCATCCCCAAGATCAACTTCTTCAGCTGGACTTTATTCCACAATAAAATCTTGACCGGAGACAATCTGTGTAAAAGAAACATTACAGGTCCACATCGTTGCGCCCTCTGCAAGAATGCTCCAGAAACCTCAGTCCATCTATTCATTGACTGTGAGTATGCACAGAAAGTTTGGAATAGCTTCTTGACAGGGTTGAATGTGAGACCCCCATCACACTGTTCGATCACAGAAATGTTTCTGTCTTGGAAAACTCGGTACCCCCACAACATCAACGAAAAATCTCTTTGGCACAAGCTGTGGAATGTTGTTCCGAAATATGTATGTTGGAAGTTGTGGCTATCCAGGAATGAATCTGTCTTCAATCAAAAAGAAATCACTGCAGAAGCTGTAGCAAAGCAGGCCAAGGATCTTCTTTTAGAAACTCTGAGACAAACCAATGTCAAAGAAAGCACCCTCAGAAATGAAGAAAAGGCTTGGCTGGAAGGCTTTTCACCCATGCCAATTCCACCAGCCATCATTCGCCCATCCCACAAGGAAAACTGGCAGTTTAGAGACAACTCGGACAACTTTCAGAAGTGGTGGAAGTCACAAGGTAAATGCACAATATTCTTCGATGGAGCCTCGAAAGGAAATCCAGGCAGGTCAGGAGCAGGGGGAGTCATCTATTTTCAGAATGGGAGAAAAGAGGAATTCAGTTGGGGACTAGGGCTAAAAACCAAAAATCAAACAGAAGCACTCAGTCTATTAAAAGCTTGTCAACTGGCCAGAAAAGGAAACGCAAATGAGATTATAGTTTTTGGAGATTCAGAACTGCTGATAAGATCTCTAATAAATAAGAAAGGTCTCAAAGACCCAGCCCTAAACAAGCAGCTAACAAGAGTAAACAGATTTATGAAGGAATTCTCATCAGCACAGCTTTTCCATATCCTCAGATATTTAAACACTGAAGCAGACAGGCTAGCAAATGCAGGATGCACTCTTGAAAAAAGTATGATCAGCATAAATGCAGGGGCACTGAAAACGGCAATCATTCCCTAAAAGCGCTAGGAGGACTAGAAAAAGCAGAGAAATGCAATGAGACAAACAGTGAATTGTAATTCTTGCTCTGGCTTCGGCCATCCATAAATAAAAATACTCATTTTAGTTATACAAAAAAAAAAAAATTGGGTGAGTCATTTTTAGAAAAAAGTGGAAATTGGTGAATATTTTTTTTATGAACGATGCAGGAGCATTCAGGCCTAGTCAGCAATGTGATAGCATGATCACATCTTGTGACTAGCAAGGGGTTGGAAGACAAAGAGTTTAGTTGATTTTATTTATTTAAAAGAATGAGAGTATTTATTTATAGTCAAAATGATTAAAAGGGGCCATAGTGGCTGATTGATCCTCCCTGTGTGGAGATCAAGCCAAACTATTAGATTTAATTGGTTTAAATAGAAAATGAGGAAATTGAAAGCTTGATTTAGTGGTTGTTTAGAAAAGAGTGGAACTGAAGAGACTTTTTACGAGAAGGTGAGAGATTTCTGGTTCTGAACTAGAATTGGGTCATGAATCCATTCGTTGTATAAATTGTGATTTCCTTGTATAATTCAAAGGTTGGTTAGCTAGACTAGGAGAGAGGCTGGAAGATTAGCGAGAGAATAAAAAAGGAGAAAGCGAAGATTTCACTGTAACAGAGGTTTATTATTGCATAGTCAAGCCAGAGGCAAGACTCTGAATATAGTGTTATATGGAATAAATGTTTCAGTACATGTATTAATAGGCCATTTGTATTGGGGTCCTTTGTTTTTCTCTGTGTGTATGTCTGCGGAAGAACCTAAGCCTTCTTCTTTGTTTTATGCATGAATTTACAAATGATAGTGTTTGAAATAGCATGATCATCCTTAATCCCTTAGCAGTGTTTGAGCATTTTATGCTCAGTCAATTATCCAAATCCTTCCTAGAGAAATTATATAAGAAATCATCTTTGAAGACAAAGTGTGGGCGAGAGTCATTTTTAATTTAGATTTAATTGAAAATAAGTGGAATCAAGTCTAAAGGGAATAATCGCGAGAAGACTCAGCAACCGTTAGATCTAAAAGATCAACGGTCGAGATTGACCACGTCAGCAGAAGTCTTTGTGGATAGATCAGGTCCTAACCCTTTGCAAATGCCGATTTCGATAGGGCGATGCAATGTAGACCACTGAATCAGAGTTGATCGAACAGTAGAGGACTGATCGCATATCGCGGGATAGGCAGGGCGATGGACAGTGTAATCGAGACATCGATATAGCGATCGCAGATAAATTGGAGATCAGTGATCGGGGCCAAGCGGAGTTCGACATATCGGAGGAGTGGGCAACTTAAGGCGAACCCGATATATTTATATATGCGGAATATAAACCTTGAGATCTAGCTCTATTGTTGATCCAGATTTAAACAGGAACGCAATAAAATACAGAGATAACCATATACACAAAGATGCAGTGGAAATAATACCTCATTTCATTACTGGAAAACACTGAAATATGCTTACAACCGGAAATAGAAATAAACCAGTTAGGGCGATGGTAGCTTATCTCTGAGAAGAGATGTGTGGATACATGCCTCTGAACTGTGCTACAATGAGGCTTGAAGGCCTATTTATTATTGAGAAACAATGAAAAAACCCTTCACATTCCAAAACCTAACCCTGGAAGATGAAACGCCAAATTGTGGGCCCCGTTTTTGGGTAAGTTGGTAAATCAAATTCCCAGGGTCGCGAATTAGTCGTCTTATCTCCGTTTGACGTGCATGATAGCCCGTTGGAAAGATCTCTCCGAGGACTACGGCGAAAAGACAATTTATAGATAGAAAAATCCCTAGCGGTAGATTTCCCAAAAAACGTCGTTTAGGGCCTCAAAACGGCTCCGGAAGTTTAGGACCTGAAAAACTACTAAAAATAGTAAACTGTGCTGTAATTAAGGAAACTGAAAGAACTGAAAGAAGCACTAAAGGGGATCCACGTGGAATTAGCAGGTGGCCACCAATATCCACCTGGATCAATTGTAATATCGGACATCAGAGTCGGAGGAAGGAAAGTTATATATGTTGTGTTAAGGATCCGCGATAGGGTGATCGCGATCAGTGAGGAAGTACGACCTCAGGTTCTATGCAGAGGTCGTACCAAAAGGCAGAAACGATGCTTTTTGCTAGGTTTTCCTTTATAATTGGATTATAAAGGATTTTAACGCTGATATATATTTTGGGTGGTTTAAATACATATGAACCAACGTTTTAAGGGGGAAAAGGTATTATATATGTGAATTTTAGGTTGCGATGTGTGTTTAAGTCCCAATAGAGGGTTTAAAGCGGGGTGATTGTGTTATGATACAAAGGAATTGTTGTAGAGAGATTTAACCATTCATGCTTTGAAGTTTTGACTCCATAGAAGAGTCAAACTCCTGGGACAGTGGAATTTATGCATTTGATTGCATACTATAGGTATGTTCAGAGGTAACCCTGTACCAATAAAAAACATGGAAAATTAGACAACTTGTGAGAATAGCCCTTAAAATTTTCCAAAGATAACCATTTATTATAGAAAAAATCTCATGAAAAAAACTTAATATATATAACTTGCTACATATCTTGAACAAACTTAAATTTGTCATTCTCATTAAATATATATATCTCAGTTGCATATTCATTGTTAAACAGCGTAACTTTGCAAATGTTGTAAATTTTTTTATTTTATTTTTTAAAATAACTTCAACTCTCTGTATAATTATATATTTATAATTATATGTTAATTTTTTTTTCATAAATTTTAACCTGTCCTATTTTTCATATTAATTTAATGATTATATTAATTTATGAATCACTAAATGTAACAATTTTGCTCATATTCATATCTCACTAATATAATCCTGATATTAAAACTTATGTATATTTTCGTTTTTGTAACCTTTAAGTGGCCTGACATATCGAAAATATGTTTCATAATGCCATTCTAAAGTCCCCTTTAATTTAGACAATGAACCATTCATAACATTTCACATAATTTATCTAACCAACCATTTAAGTTAATTTTATCAATGTGTTATAGTTTTTGATGGTTATATTATATATATATATATATATATATATATATATATATATATATATATAAGTTAATAATGTTTCCTTTTCATCATTTATTTAACCAACAATTTAAGTTAATTTTATCGATGTGTTATAACTTTTTTCCCATTCAATAAAGTATTTTTTGTTATTTTTTAGGATAAAAAAGAAAAAAGGTGTAGATTGGCTGACAATATAAGCCTTTTTCTTTGTTGTATGACACAATGTGTTGTAATTTTTTATGGTGTTATATACATTTAAGTGTTTTTTAATTCATTTTACATTCATCTATATTAAGAGGTTGTTAATAATGTCTTCTTTTTCTTTGTTGCAGGACCTAATGCGTTGTAAATTTTGATGTTGTTATATATGCAAGTGCTGTTTTTATTTTTTTTACATTTATTTATATTAAAGAGGTTGTTAATAATGTTTATTTTTCTTTGTTGTAAGCAGTTGTTAATAATGTTTTTTTTTCTTTGTTGTAGGAAAGAATGTGTTGCTATTTTTTATGTGTTATATACATCTAAATGTTTTTTATTCTTTTTACATTTATCTATATTAATAGGTTGTTAATAGTGTATTCAGATGTTTTTTACATAATATAAACTAGCAATTGCACTACATGTTGTTAAGGAAATATCGTAAGACTATATCATATGCAATAATACCATAGATGAAAAAAATGTGATATGCTATGTGATCTAGATGTTGTCTGGTTTGGACTTGTTTCCTTTGCAACATAAATTACTTACTAAGAATAGGTAATAAATGAATTTAACTTTACGACGGGTTTACACATGCCTCATTCTTATGAAACCAGCTCACAAAACGATAGAAAATATAGATCAACGACTTAAAATCAGCCTCTTCGAGGGGCAAGCCTCCTTTACGTTACACAAATGAACAATTCTTGGATGATACAAATGACAATACCTTCTTTCTATATATAGGAGTCTAAGGGGTCATAATATAATCAAAGTTGACATAACAATAATAATGTAAGGGCACAACAATAACAATAGTGAGCTTCTATGGGGCACAATAATAACAATATGGGGACTACATGGGCACAACAATATAATAAGGGGGTTGCACTAATAACAATAAAGGGTTACACTAGTAGTATAGGAACCTAACATGCCCCTCTCCTTCAAAAAGTGTTGTCCTCAATGCTTGAGTAGTTCTGGATGCTTCTGTATAAAATTATCATCCTCCCATGTGAAATCCTCAGTCGGTAAGTTCTTCCACTTGATGAGATACTCTAAAATTGATCGATTTCGTAGCTGTCGGGTTCTTGTTTCTGTGACTACTTTAGGTTCCAATATGATTTTTCCTTCCTCGTCAAGTTCCGACAATATTGTTTGAAATTGGGAGCTTGTCACCTATAACCATCTTTAAGCATGAAACATGGAAAACTGGGGGCACCAGGGAAGGTGCATGAAGCTCCAATTTGTATGCCATAGTACCAATCTTTTGCAACACCTTGTAAGGACCATAGTACTTTGGTGATAATTTATTATCCTTCTTAGATTGTTTGAGGGACATTTGTTTGTATGGTTTTATTCGTAAAAATACCCAATCACCTATATCAAAACTTCTTTCGCTGCGATGTTGATCTTCTTGTTGTTTCATTTGATTCTACGCGAACTTGAAGTTATCATTTTTCTTCTTGATATGTACTTCTATCTTGAGAGTTTGAGGAGTGGTAATTCCTGTAAATGCATTACAAGATATGGTCGGATCCATTTCTTCTTTCTCTGGGGTTGTTTCCTGTTGTATATCATGTTCTTTTGTCATTTCTTGATCCTTTTCTTCCTCCTCTTCACAATCAATGTAAAATAATTTCTTCTCAGCACACTTATGACCTTTAGTGTATTTTCTATCACAACTGTAAAAAATGTCATTTTCTCCTTTTTCTTCCAATTGTTGTGGTGTCAACCTTGTAGGTTGTGGAAGGCTAGGAGCAACAACACTTCCATCTTTATAATTCTGAGTGGTAGGATTTCTTGTTGCCATAATTTTGCTTTCAATTTTTCTTTCCAGCCTGAATGCCTTATCCAATGAATCAAGTTCCCAAAGACAAACCTCATGTTGAATGTTATCCTTTAAAGTCCCTATGAATACATCAATCATCTGCTTCTCTAGAATGTCATTTACCCTTATATTCAATTTTTGGAAGTCCTCAATGTGCTCTGCATTGAACCCTTTTGTTTGAGATTTGTCACTTGGCTAAAGAAGGTGTTGCTCTTTATATCCTCATAATGTGCTATCATTTCCTCCATGAAAATTGACCAGGTGACAGGTGGTTTACCTGAACAAAGCCATTTATACCATAAAAACTAATTAGATTCTAAATATAAAGATGCAATACATACCTTTTGTAATTGTTCCACATCATGTAGATCAAAATATTTCTCCATCTGTAGTATCCATGTTATGGGATACTTGCCATTAAACTTCCTCATATCAATATTTGGAATATGGTGGGTCTTCAATATAATGTTAGATTCCATGAAATCATGATTAACATTTATTTTTTTCTCATCATGAGTTTCCTCCACTACCTTTTCGTCATTAGGAGGCCTTTCTTATAACAGCTTTGTCCCACCTTCCTTCAAACCTTCCATGTCTTTCTTCAAATATGCTTCCCTACCATCGATATTAGCTTCCATGGCACATATAAAACTATTTATCTTAGTTTCGATCGCATTCTTCAAATCATCCATCGAATTTTGCTTACTAGGTATTTCTATTTTATTGATTTGAGTCATTCTTTTTCTTGCTTTTAGTAGATCAATCTTGAATCTGTTGTATCTCTGAAACTTCATATCTCCAAGGTCTAAACTTGTAACCTGCAATAGCCCTCTATGACCTCTTTCCAATGCCACCACTCTGATCGAAATTGGATTCTTCAAGAAAGAGTTATGCCCAACTCCCAAGATGGCCTGATTATATATTTTTTCAGTAGAGCGAACTTGTACGAAGTTCCACGTATCATTTTTTTGACCTTCGAACCTAAAAACAATATAAAAAATGTACAGTCCATATTGTTTCTATAACTTCTTACGAAATTTCAATCTGATGCTCAAAGATAAAGTTATGACAATTTTCCTAAGGTCACCATTTTGGGATGTAATTTGGGAGTCTGCCGAAATCCTAAATATCTTGGACCGTATCTCTGAAATATAGTGAAACAAGATATGAAATTCAAGCTCGAGCTTCCCCAAGATTTCTATTCACATGGGTTTTAATTTCAGAGTCTGAAACTTCGTAGAAAAAAAATAGTGAAAATTCCACGATGACTTGTTCGAGATGGAATTCTAGAGCTTGCAAAAACCCTGACTTCCTCAGATCATATATCCAAAAATATAGTGACACAAGATCTAAAATTTAGACCGAAGTTTCGGAAATATTTCAGCTCAAATGGGTTTTGTTTTTATCTTCTAAAACTTCATAGAGAAAATGTTATAGCGAAAATTCCATGATGACCTATTTGGAGCAGCGAAACCATAGAATCCAAAGCTCTGATACCAAATGTTATGAAACCAACTCACAAAAAGATAGAAAAGATATATCAACGACTTAAAAATTAGCCTCTTCTAAGGGGAAACCTCCTTTACATTACACAAATGAACAATTATTGGATGATACAAATGACAAGACCTCCTTTCTACATATAGGAGTCTAAGGGATCATAATATAATCAGAGCCGACATAACAATAATAATGTAAGGGCACAACAATAACAATAGTGGGCTTCTATGGGGCACAATAATAACAATATGGGGACTACATGGGCACAACGATATAATAAGGGGGTTGCACTAATAACAATAAGGGGTTACACTAGTAGTATAGGGACCTAATGCTCATGAATGGAGATCCCAATTCCATTTAGCAATTGTTAAGTTGTAATTCATAAAATATTTCCAATCAACAAAATAAATTAAATTAATGAAATTTAAAATGTGAAGTTTGAACTTTGAAATTGATAATTTAATCTTTACAAATATGAAATTTAAAAGAAATTTCTTACTTGACATTGCAATTCTCCTTCAACTACTATATCATAACCATCTAATCTCACAACTCTCTTATACATCTTCAAAATTTGTATGGCCACATGTACCCTTGGATCTGGCATGATCCTTCCACGGGGGCTTCACTCAATGAACCTCTAACACAGCACATGTGTTTGTGGCATACTAAACAATACCCTTAATTTGACTACATATTGTAAAATACCTCTAAAAAACACTTTATTTAACGCCCTACTAATACTAACCCAATACACCGTCCCAATTTTAAAAACCCCTATTTTCACTAGATATTGTAGGTATTCATTTTTCATAAACATTTTCGATACCCCTTTATATTTATATCCCTTTATTTTCATTAACAATGGTAAGTAGATTTTGCAACTAGAAAGAATAACCTAAATATTAGGTAACTGAAAACTTGAAAGTTTTAATAAAAAAGAGGCAAATATAAGTTGGTTGATTTACAAATACATATTGTGGAAAACTTTAATGGAAAACACATAGATCTGAAATATCAATTGCATCTATCTCCTACTGAATACTGAAAAAGATACACTATAACAGTTCAAAATAAAACCTCGATAACCAAAACAATGGTGCGCCTTTCATTTTTCGTATAGAATAGGAAGAGGAGAGAAAGTACAATGAATATGGACATATGTAAAATCCTATTTGGTTGGACTTTGTCAAGTCATAGCCCTAACCTGATCACCTAGTGTATCATAGTTGCATATTAAGAGTGCCAAGTAAGCATGTATCCATAAAAAAAGGAACCAGAGCATGCAATCATGCATCTCTTCCTTGAGATCTTTGTCCTATACCTAATATAGGAATTTCTCATGCATGAGTATTCTAATTTACTAGGGATTTGCAGCCTCTTAGTAATAATATATCATGCATGCTATAAATAACAAAAGAAAATCTCTAATAATAGAAAAACTCTATCCAAAACTAAAATTGCTAAATTTGAAACAACATCTAAACTAGAATTAATTGATGGTGTGACGTGTGCGCCCTCAGCATGCATGCACTCTCTTCCAAACAATAGTCTATTTCACTATCTCCTATGGCATGCATGTGCCCTCTACCAATCAATAGCCTGTATCATTGTCTCCTTCACTTTCATTCAACATATTCATTACTAATGTAAGGAAAGGGTGAAGGTGCCATATATGTTTTCTTCTCTAGTGCCCCATTATTGGGAGGATCATTAATGTAGCAACAGGTAAAAAGTATTAACACACACATTAGACATATATTATATAGGTATTAGTAATGTGATGCATGTTTGTTTTATAGCAAGGCTACTTTAGAGCGGGGGAAGAAGTAGGAAGCGAGAGTAGAAGTGGGAAGTGAGAGTGGAAGCAGGAATGAGGACTGACATTTTCAAAAGATCTCAGGTTGGAAGCAATTTTGGGAGTGAATTTTATATATTTTGATGCATATATGTCAACAAAATCTTGTAGAAATATGAATTTGTGATAAACACATAAAAACAAGGATTGACCCATATAACATCATTCATTTAGTAGTTATAACCTTCATCAACCATAGGTCCACAAATTACAAATTTTCAATTATATAGCATGTAAGGGTGCACATAAACAAAATAACATCAAGTGCAATCCATCTCTTAACTGAAAATCATCAACAAATACACTCTGGATGCCCTCTAGTGTCAAAAAAAACCTTGCTACAATAAATACCTACATATCATCAAAATCATTTCCTATCTTGGGATCTTTTTCATTAATATCACCCTCTAAGCATTAACATAAGATAGAAAAAACGCAGCATGTTAAGTCAAGATTTCGTTTGAGTGACAGGTACATTTTTAGTAGAGTCATGATAGAGGAGTTTGATAACCAATTTCACTATCATCAAGGTACATAGAGGGCCTGGTTCTCTTGATTAAATATGAGTTCCAAACCCTAGTACATGATAAAATCTAATGGAAACATTGTGATCCCCCCAATCCTGAAATCCTGAAATCCTGAAAAACTAATAAGTCTGTTGGATTTTAAGTGAGATCTAAAATTCTACTTTCTCCATATGAAATCTAGTGAGGTCAAAACCACACTCAAACATCGTGAATCATTTCATGGTAATTTTAAAAATTTAATTAAAAGGATGAAAATGAAAGATAAAGGAGAATGTCACTATAGTAGTCAAAGTTACCAAAGTAAAGCAATGTATGGTTAAGAATGACCCCTCTTGTATGAAGTGGGTGATGGAGCATATTGTTCCATATATCATGAAGAAAATCCCATGATGTACATGAGATTTTTCTCCTTACCTGGTCTCTCACAAAGTGTTGGGCTAGATTCATTGTGGCTATATCCATGGCCTCATATAGGTAGGTTGTCATGGGCTTGTCACTATTAACCAAGAAATATTTATTAAAGTTTCACTAAGTGAAAAACCCTCCCTTCCTAAAACCCATAAGGATTCTCTGGGGATAAGTGAAGGTACAACGTGTCCCCTAGGTTTTTGTTAAAGATATTAGCATACCATTCTATAAAAACAAACATTTTCCTCCACTCTAATTGACAATTGAGAATGGATTGATGCCGGTAGGGTGATGGTACAACACAACAACTTTCTATTATTTGTGATGTCATTGTGAGGGAATGATTGTAAATGGATTTTGTGATGCTCATATTCTCCTCATTTCCTCCTCAATGTCTCCAATATTAAATCAATGTAACATATAAAGAAAAATTAATATGGGTCATCTCTTCATCATCAATTTGTTAAGTGCCACATAATCAGCACCTTAGTAGTTGTGTCTTGAAGAACATGCTCCACACCTATCTTTGTGTTGAATTTGTCCAGCAAATTAAAAATGGATCATCCTCAATTTTTGTTATTAACAAATCAACACTTAAAAACAAAAAGTCAGCAGCTAAGGTAAACGTAAGTGATTATACTTGTTGGACAACTAAGTTTCAATTTTCAGATGTCACTGAATATAAAATTTTCGGTGTCTTAAAGATGCAAAGACAAGTCAAGCTCCACATCTTTTGTATTAAAAATGGTCCTATTTTAATCAGTAAATGGTTGTAGATTGGTGCAATTATCATGACAAAAAATCAATCCAAATCAATCTCTTGGCTCTACATGGCCTTCAAACCTCTTGTCTTTTGCATCAAAGTATACAATAAGGTAGTTTCCTACCTACATTAGGAGGTTTGTTACAATACCAATCTTTCATAGTTCCTCATGATCTAAGCTCATTATGACCTAAATTCTTGCAGCAAGGTTATCAACCAACAAGCAAAATTTCACATGGCATGTAGTTTACATATAACTTTGTCCGTGACTCCCAAAATCCATTAGATTACCCTCTAACACAAATCAAATATTACTTTTCTATTGGAATACAAATTAATATTAATCAATCTCTTAGCTCTCCATGGCCTTTAAACCTCTTAGCATCTGCATCAAATTACACAATGAGATTAATTTCCTAGGCCATTGAAGCATATCCATACCAATCTTCTCAGTAGGCCACAGAAAGGATTCAATCTCTCAAGGCATTGTGTAGCTGGGAGCCATTCAATCCCCTACAACCCTAGTAATGAAACCATTGTGAGGGGCCATTCTATCGAGCTCAGAAGATGGCAAATAATGTCTATCTAACATCTGATGAAAAGAGAGCCCATTCCATGTAGAGAAAATTTAGTCTTTAGAGTCCTTCACAAAACCTAAGTAGCATATTTTAGTACCCAAACAGGAAAAATATATTCCAAAAAATTATGGTTGCTAAAGATGTGTTGTACATAAATCATTTTCTTTGTGTATGGATATTGGCTGAAGGGGAATGATGTGTGGTGTAAAGAAAGTGTTTACTTGATGTGGTTGGACAACACTTCCCATTATTTCCTTGGTGTTAATATTATTGAATATTCCATCTCTGGTGGAATTAAGGAAGAACCTTATTTGGGCTTAGTTCTGAGCAAACAATAGTGGCATTTGATTAGTGTAGTAATAGGTTTTCTAATTTGTAGATAGGTAAATACTCATTCTCAAGTTTCTAATAAGTATTTAAGTACTTTAAGCAATCATTCTTTTCCCTTTTGATCATGAGCCACAATGGAACTTATTCTTTTACCTCTAATATGCCCCACAAACATTGTATTTAGATATTCAACCACAATTTTCTATGTTGTCATATAGTTCTCCAAAATGTTAAGCTTATTGAAACCTTGTGAGCTTTCCTCATGTTCCAATGCAATAGGTTGAAGTTTTTTGTCGTTGCAGGCTTCAACACCAAAGATCCCAAGGCTCCTATACTACTTGCATCCTCTCTCCTTCAAACATGAAATACTTGAGCTTCATGGTGATGTGTGAACTTCATCATACAAGTTTCTCTACTCCATCCTCTCCTCGCATCCAATATTAGTGGTCAGAAAGAATGGAAATTTGGTTTTGTTAGACATACTCATTTCTAACCTCCTATTAACAATTATTTAAATTTCACTATATAACTTATCATGAGTTATTTAGGATTGCAGTGGCGGATTTGAGTTTATAAATCTAGGAAAATTAAATCTTATTTCAACCTTCATCATATGGAGTCTGTGTATGCATAGAAATATGTATATGGATTTGAAACCAAACAACCTACAAGCATTAGCCACATAACTTGTTGGACTAGGGTGTCTTATCTTTTAACATTATCCTGGAAAACATGATAAGTTAATGTACTGTGCTACACTCCCCTTAGCTATTGGGCTACATTTTTTCATTATCTGTGTTTCTTGTGATAGATGGAATTGACTAGTTTGCGAACAACATACAACCCCTAGGGACATCGCCTTGAGACTACAAAGCCACTCTTCCATCCTAGGGAAATTAAATAGGCCTATAAAAAGATGGCAGACAAAATAAAGGTTAGGCCACATCATTTGTCATCAAACTTATATAATCTAATGCTTGGTAGTTGTGTATCAGTCTTAGGGCCATGGCTATTTGTATGCACTTCATTGTTGTAGAATGTTCATATCCACAACATTGGGTTTGGCTATGTTTTATTTCATGAATGGGAGTTATGATAGGGAATGCAATTGGGGAAGGAATTTTGAAACTATGGATATGGAATATTGTTTGTAGCATTTGTGGAGATGTGTTGTACATAAAGCATTTTCTGTGCATAAGGATATTGGTTGAAGGAGAATGATGTGCAGTGTAAACAAAGTGTTTTCTTGATGTGGTTAGACAATGCTTCCCATTCTTTCCTTGGTGTAAATATTATTGAATATTTCATCTCTGGTGGAATCAGGGAAGAACCTTATTTGGGTTTATTTATGAGAAAACAATAATGGCATTTGATTAGTGCAGTAACAAGTTTTCTAAATTGTAGATAGGGAAATCCTCATTCTCAAGTTTCTAAAAATTATTGAAGTACTTTAAGAATTCAATTCACGATCTTTTCCCTTTTGATCATGGGCCATAACAAAACTTATTATTTTACCTCTAACGTTCCCTAGACATATTGTATGTAGATATTCAACCACAATTCTCTATGTTGTCATATAGTTCTCCAAAATGTTAAGCTTATTCAAACCCTGTGAGCTTTCCTCATGTTCCGACGCAATAGGTTGAAGATTTTTGCCATTGCATACCTCAACATCAAAGCTCCCAAGCTTCCTAGACTACTTGCATCCTCTCTCCTTCAAACATCAAATACTTGAGCTTCGTGGTAATGGGTAAACTTCAACATAAAATTTTCTCTAATCCAACCTCTCCCTCATCCAATCTTAGTGGACAAGAACATCATACAACCCTAGGGACATCCCTGTGAGACTAGAAAAGAACCAGTTGAAAAAAAGAGACATCCAGAGAGGGTTTTGTCTGGAGTAGGTCCATGGTCTATTGGCACATATTAACAAGCATAGATGCAAAAGAAAATATAAAATTCATCACAAAAGGTGATTCGAAAATTCATGATGATTCTTTAAGAATTAAGACAGAAGGGAAACAAAATATCCAACTTATAAATTGATACAATATCAAAAGAAATATACCAATGGATAAACCAACGATGCTGCCGAAGGAGGGAGAAGGAGGAGATGTTCTACTCTGGACATGTTCAATCTGCCAGTGTGCCCATTAATGGTTCAATTCGGACTTGATTGGCTACAATGAATCATATTGGGCAAGTTGCATTGATGACATGAAGTCCATTTTAGACAATTTTATGCAACTAAATATATGGGAAACACATGTTACGAATTCCAAATCCATAGAATCCTTCTGAGATTGAGGTGGATCCCTTCTCGCCTTTTTACTGTCTCTCGGGATTCAAAGCGACATTGGTCGTTACTGTAATGAACTTCCAACGCAACATTTACTGTAACCACTTATGATGATCCAATAATGAAAAAAAAAAATTGATCGTCTAACACAATCAACGGTACAAGACAATACAATATGGCATATAGTGGAATTCTTCTTAGAGAGAAATGTCCTAAGCACATAGGGGAGTTCTTCTAAGAGGGAAACGCCTTACGACGTAATTATTAGTTTGAAGCATTTTCTATTTTTTAACATTGAGGTTAATGAATAAAAAACAACACAGAGGCATGTCATGCCTATTTTGGAATAGGGATTCCGTAGTTTTAATTTAATTATGAATAATTATTAGGTGAATTTAACCTCCACAAAATATTTTAAAATATTCTTAGTTGTATACAAAAATCAAATTTTAAAATTTGTATTCAAAGTAGTTATGCCCTTTTTGCATTTTTAATTAAACTGATTAATTAAAACAAATTCATATGAATGAGTGTCATATAAAATGACTCATGGTTTATTGGACATATAGTATTGATAAGCCATGATATTTATTCATGGTATTGTAACAAATCCTATAAAGTGGGGGTAAATCAATGACTCATGGTTTATTGGACATATAGTATTGATAAGCCATGATATTTATCCATGGTATTGTAACAAAGCCTATACAGTGAGGGTGAATCTTCATAGTTAAGAATATAAGGTGAATCTCCATTGCTAAAAATATTGTTACGTAATTTTTTAAAATGTATACATATTTAATTTAATATTATAATAATAATAATAAATCATTTATAATTTAATTAAATTTTATGATTTTTTGTAATCTAATAATGTGAAATATATCATAAATAAGTGTTTTGATGTTTATCATAAATTTATGTTTACGTTGTTATTAGGCGTTTACTAAATATTTATATAACTAAATTAATTGTTATTAAAAAAACCATAATCACTTAACCAAACAAAAATCAAAATAATTTAACAAAAATTATAAGCAAGATTAATGAAAAAGAATTTGAGTTGTATGGAGTTATATGAGTGAAAACTCAGACAATATAACCAATAAAAGAAGCAAGATGGAACCAAGAATAGTGAAAGATATAAAACGAGATGTTGCATGAAGAGTGTGATTAATGAAGCTTCCAATACCATGAAATTACACCAAGAGTAAAATTAATTTTCTTAAAAGGGTTTGGACCCCATACCCATTACACCATGAATAAACCACAGAAATAATTAATGTAATTGCGTTATCTGTGGAGCGATTAACATGCATGCATCGCTTACCCTTCTTTCAAACAGTAAACGGTACCTCACATGCAAGGGTGTTCATAGAGAATGGGTGATCAATGTCTATTCTACTTCTGGAGAGGTGGGAAAATGATATCCCTCATTGAAGTGTTTGTTTTATGCTTAAGGGATTTTAGTTACACAGTTTCGCCCAGATATATGGGTAAATTGAAGCAATGTGTTCGTTTGAAAGGAAGAATTTTAGGTAGAGAAGTTGTAATTTTGATATTGATTAGAGTAGATATGGTTGATGCACTTAAATTAACGTATTTATATGTTTATTGCTAAGTTATATAAATGTTCATATATGTGTGTGAGAGATTGTTTTCACTGAAGAACGATATTTAATATTAACAGTGTGATTGTTTTAGTTGATGGTTCATGAAAAAAACAGAAACCATAATTAACAATAATTAATTTTGTCTAATTTTTTTTAAAAACTATGCACTATGTTTATAGAAATTTTAAGTATACTTGACTCTCATGTTGAAAATCTTATCTAATTATCCACATCTCCTTGTGCGTATCTTACAGAACAAAACCTATGGTTGCAATGGTATCACAATACTCGCACAGATTCTATTAAAAACTATATCAGATAAATTATTGGAAGGTATAAAAAAACGAATTTCTAATTTATCTAGGTTGAACACCTCTACTTATTTAATGGTTTTCTCACCAGTTGCATTGTACTAGGCTCATCCTTACACCTTTAAATTATAATATCCTCACGGAGTTATCCCTTTATTGTTTAAAAAGGATTAAAAGAAAATTAAAATATGAAGCCAACTTGCCTATTATAAATTCAAATCCTTCAGTTTCTGAGGTAAGTAACTTAAGTAACTCAGCTCCTTAAATTCTGAGACATTGGAGGGAAGAGGGTTCATGCATGCATCTAAGTATATCAACTTGAGGAAATTTTCATTATAATCGCCTTCCACTTTTAACTTTTACAATGCAAGAACTCGCTACTTGATCTAGCTTTATCGCCGATATAGACTCCATGCCTTGGTGTTCTTGAACCAAAGACCTTTTATGACCAGCGTGGATACCATTGGTGAACATTCATTTTATAGTTCAGAAGGAAAAATAGACAATAAATCCCTTATGTTGTTTGTGAACTAATTTTGTACCTTCCAGTGAAATTCCATTTGCATCCATGATCCTCGTTCCCTTTGACTTCTGAAGACCTATTCTCAAGATGACATCGTGGAAGGTTACCCCATAGTTGCGGTCTTTAGTCAAGAGCCCCCTCTTTTGTAGCTTGTCCAGTGTAGAAATTCCCACAATATCCTCCACTGCCTCCAAGTACCATCCATTGAAAATGAGTAGATATCCAGAAATGGATCTTTTAAATCCTCTGCCATATGTTTGTATGTGATGTCTAGTCCATCAAATATTTGACCACTCTAGTTTTCACTCTCCTCTCTGAATATGCCACAAGCTTTCTTCTTGTCCTCTTCTACTCCAATAAATTGTCCTATTACTTTCAAAATTAATGAAACTCCACTAGATGTTTGTACTATCTCATCCACTACGCTCTTATCTATATCTGTGTGTGTCCATTTCCTTCGATAGAATGTTTTTGCTTGTTAAGAGGAAATAGGCAACACCTTATGGAATTTACACATTTTTTGTCCTAAAACAGTACTAATACCTTTGTCACCTGCAATGATGAGTAACCTCAGTTTCTTTGCCTTGTCCAAAGTGGACCGTAAGGGAAAAAGTTGGTCAAGACATTCCTTACTCAAAACATTATCGATATAAAGGAAAACAGACTCTTTCCATAGGATATTTCCAATTTGTCGTTGTCCATCATCAAAGGTTCTTATAACTGCTACTTTCTTGTCATCATCACCCACCAGATCCTCTCTAATGATTGTTTGCATTCTTTTGATATTAGACGATGAGTCTGTATCCTCACAGTTTGTTTTTGGAATATTTACAAATACTTGTGGAACAAGTATAGTTTTCTTGGAATTTTTTTGAGAAGGCAGCATCAACCAAAGTAGTTTTACCAATTTCAGGAAATTCATGCACGATAACAGCTATTGTCTTCGTTGCACTCTCCCATTCAAGAAGTTCAATAACTTTCCTCAATGGCACTTCAATGCCAACTGCAATATCAATGCATTTAAAAATCACATTATATAAGATGTTGATATTTGGAGAAAACAATTGATTAATTTCATTAAATATCGCAAGATATGATAGTTTACCCGCATGGTTGGGAGAGAGATATTGCATCTCGAGAGGCCATCTGACACGTTTACTATCCGCAGCCTGCAGGTACCATACGCCTTTCAGAGTTTCAATAGGCAATTCCCTCTTTAGTTGGTTGTAATTATGCTCCACTTCCATGCTCTTCGGATCGCGCGCGCCCTGGCCCTGCGTATGCCTAGGGTTTCTTCTGCTGCACCCCCAGCTCTACGCCTGGCAGCTCTGCTGCTAGGCCCGTGACCCTTGGCTGCTTGGGCCCCTGCTCTTCTTCCCCTCTTGCCTGGGCCTCCTGCTCAGCTCCAGCTCCGGGGCTCCTCTCCGGCAGCCCCCTCCTTCTCTGCTCCCTCTGCAATCTGGCTCTCTAATGGCGGGTTTAGATCCCCCGCCTTCTGAAACTGAAGATTTTGAGAAACAGTGTGCTTCTCTCATCCCTAAGAATGCAACAGGAAAAATCTGCCCTTCTGCTTCCAAGTTCATCAAGAAACTAGATGAAATCCCAGAAGTTTCCCTTCCTCCTTCCCTCCCGAGGAAGGTTGCAATCTCTCTTGCAGAAAGAGGTCTGGTCGGTCAGTTCACGGGACTCTGGCCCTCTCCCAGATCAATCCAAAGATGGGTAGAACGCAACTGGAATTCGATAGTGCAAGGGAAAATCACAATTAGATTTTGTGGAAGAGGCTTCTACACATTCTTATTCGAATCAAAGGAGGACAAGAACCTTATCTTCAGAAACGACCCCTATTTCATGGACTCTCGGGGCCTATACCTGAATAGATGAACTCTTGACTTTGATCCGGAGATGGACGTTCTAAATGCAGTCCCGATTTGGGTCCTCCTGCCTCACCTGCTGCTTCACTGCTGGGGAGACGAATCAGTCAAGGCTATTGGGAACGATGTTGGTAAATTCATAGACAGATCTGAACCAAAGGAGAACATGCATTCTTGTGCGAGGATATGTGTCGCAGTAGATCTGGGGAAAGGATTGCCGGAAGCCATCAAGATCAAAGTAGATCAATGGACACACATACAACAAGTGGACTATGAGCAGCTACCCTTCAAGTGCAAGGTATGTCATGAGTATGGGCATTTCACAAATAGATGTAGTAAATCAAAAAAAAATGAATCTGAAGGAAATATTGAAATCTCTGAAGGCGCATGGGAACAAGTCAAAAAGAAAAAACCCAA
>APFE030516144.1:176835-189005 GCA_000404065.3 Pinus taeda
CCCCAGCCCTCCCCTCCCCCAACTGTGGAACGAATTCTAACCAGAAACAAAACAAAAGAAAATAACCTCTCCTTTGATCCCCCTAGAAAAGTAGGCAAGAAGTCAAATAAAGAAATGGGATGAAAATGCAACGAAAGAAATGGCCATTGGAACTCAGCAACCAATGGACACCTTCCTTGATAAGTCAAAAGGAAGTGGGGAAAAGATGAAAGAGAAGAGCGGGATCCACACCAAACACAGTAAATGATGATCTTGGTCTCCTGGAATTGTAGGGGTATGGGCTCCTCCCTAAAAGCAAATGCAGTCCGGGATCTTCTAAAAATCAAGCAGCCAGATCTTCTCCTCCTCCAGGAGATCAAAATCTCTGACCAAGAATTTCAAAATCACACAAAAAGAAGCAAAAATTATTCAGGTACAGCAATAAGCGCAGCTGGCGCATCAATAGGTATAGGAACCATATGGAACAAAAATAAATGGGAACTCATAAACCAAAACTCACACAGCTGGTGGGTAAGAACAGACATTCAGAACAAAGCTTCAAAAGGGGACTACACTATATACAACATCTATGCTCCAAATCATTATAGGGACAAAGCCACATGCTGGGACACAATAACCACAGATCTCCTTTCAGTCCAAGGAAGGAATATATTCCTCGGAGGAGACTTAAATCTAATAAGGAATGCTGATGAAAAATTATGAGGAAATTTCTATGCAGATCCATCAAGAGACTCCCTAGAAACTATAATTCAAACCCACAATCTTGTGGACATCCCTCCTCAAAATGGAAGGTTCACCTGGAGCAACAAAATAATTGGCAACAGCGACATAAAATAGAGACTAGACAGAATCCTCGTTCAAGAAGGAATAGTCGCCAGTGTCCCCATCATCAAAAGCAAAATCATTCAAGGCTACATCTCAGACCACAAACCTGTGGTTTTGACTCTCGACAAAGGAAGGAACTTGGGGCCACTCCCTTTCAAATATAACAAAGGGATAGCAAAGAAGATTTTCGAAACCTAATAAAGGAACAGTGGGCAAAGGAAGTCATGGGTTCACCTCACTACATATGGGAGACCAAGCTCAAATCTCTTAGATCAGTTGTAAAACAGTGGGCAAAAAACTACGCAGCAGAGGAAAACAAAAAAAGAACAGACCTCCAAAAACAACTAGAGCAATGGAACCAGGAAAAAGAAAGCATCCAGTACATAGAGGAGGATCAATCCAAAGAAAATGAAATGTATAAAGAACTATACAGGCAAAATAGGATGGAAGAAGAGGAACAAAGACAAAAATCTCGGTGTCTTTGGCTTAGGGTTGGAGATAAAAATACATCCTTTTTTCACAACAGTCTAAAGCTTCGACGCACAGGGAATCAAATAGAGAGAATCATGGTGGAAGGGAAAGAGATAAGTGACCAGGAAGAAATTAAAGAGGCAGCCTACAGACACTTCAAATCTCTCTTATCCGCAGACCCCCAGTCTCAGGACAACATGGAGTTTCTAAGCCCAATCGAAAACAAAATCTCAGACTTGCAAAATAGAAAGCTGGATCAAGAGGTCACGGAAGAGGAAATTAAGCTGTCAGTGTTTAGCATGCAGCAAGATAAGGCTCCAGGTCCTGATGGGTTCACGGTGGCCTTCTATAGAAATCACTGGGAAACTATTAAGAAATACTTCACAAGGATGGTAAAAACATCTTCTTAAAATGCAAAATGGGAAAAAACATCAAATCCTCCCATCTAGCCCTTATTCCCAAGGATCTCAACCCCTTATCCTTCGACCGTTTCTGTCCAATCTCCCTATGTAATGTCTCTTACAAAGTCATCACTAAAATCCTAGCCAATAGGCTCAAAAAACTGCTCCTCTTCCTCATCTCAGAGAACCAAGGGGGTTTTGTCCCAAGCGGACAAATCACGGACAATGTCATCCTTATCCAAGAGGCAATCCACAGCAGCATAAGCAGGAGGGAAAGGGGAATGATCATCAAATTAAACATGGCAAATGCCTTCGACAGGGTCAACCACCACTTCTTGAAGGAAGTCCTCAGGAAATTCGGGATATCCAATAATTTCATCAGCATTATCATGGAGTGCATCACCCACCCCTGGACTGCTCCTTTGATTAATGGCAGACCAAGCAACTATTTCAGAAGCTCTAGGGGACTGAGGCAAGGCAGCCCCCTCTCCCCCTTCTTATACATCATCATGGCAGAAACTCTGAGCATTCATTTGGAAAAACTCCGAAAGCAAAAAGAAATCACAGGAATCAGTATAGAAAGAGGAACCAAGGGAATAAATCACTCGCTTTTCACAGATGACACACTCCTAATTGGGGGAGCCTCCAGCTTGATGGCAAAAATGATTCAAGAAAACGCTAGACTCCTTCCTATCAGCTTCTGGAGGAAAACTCAACAACAAGAAATGCAAGATCTACACATGGAATGTTTCCTTGCAAATTTGCAAAGAATATCCACGATCCTTGACATCCCAGCACAAAGACACTGGAGCTACTTTATGTACTTGGGACTGCCTCTAGCTAAAGAATCGGTCAAGTCAGAAATCTAGGGGAAGCACATAGAAAAGTTGAGAGGAAAACTTCAGATTTGGGGAATGACTTGGCTCAATCTGGCTGGAAGAACTACCCTCATCAAAGCCATCCTCTCTGCTCTCCCCATTTATCAATTTGCAGTCACCCTAGCCCCTGCAAGCACGCATAAACACATGGAATTAATCATAAGAATCTTCCTTTGGCAGGGAGGAATGCAGGACTCCAAAAAGTTCAGTCTTGTCAAATGGGACCAAGTCACACTCCCGCTCGAAAAAGGAGGATTAGGAATAAAAATTCCAAGTCTCTCCAATATGGCGATGGGTTTCAAACTCATATGGAGAATCCTCAATGGGAAAGGCTCATGGTGGGCAAAGGTCATCAAAAGGAAATATCTGAATGGCCCCAATTCCAACATCCTCTCAGATACAATTGTGGATAGGCAGTGCACTCCAGTTTGGAAGCTCATTAAAAAAGCCCTTCCTTATTTCAGAAATCAAATATCCGGAGCGCCGGGAAGTGAAAGAGAGATCAACGTTTGGGCAGATAGAATCATGGGATCAGGACCAAGGAACTCAACTCAAAACCTCAGACCTCTTCAAATTTGGATGGAAACAAAAAATTTGAACTCTTTATATGACATCTCCACTTGGGATCATAACAGTTGGAAGGACTGGAAGAGCCTCTCCCCTCCAACCAACCTCAGGGACCTTTGGGCTAAGCTCAAGATATCACCCTCAGGTTCAGCTCCTGTAAACAAAACGACTGAGGATAGATTTGTTTGGGACCCCAACGGAGGGAATTACACAATGAAAGAAGGCTACAAGCTTCCCCGGAATGCCATTGTCACAAATAATTGGGCTCTCCACAAAGTGGTCTGGAAATCAGAATGTCTTCCGAAAGTAAAGTTTTTTAATTGGACTCTCCTTAAAGGCAAAATCCTCACGGCTGAAAACCTCAAAAAAAGAGGAATTCTCGGTCCCTCAATATGCAGTCTTTGCCGAGCCGAGGAACAAAGCAGCCTTCACCTTTTCCTCGAATGCCCCTTTGCCCAACGCTGTTGGAAGCTCATCATCAGCCCCCTAAGCAGTTGAGAAACACCCGATCAGATTACCTCCCTTCAAAAAAATTGGGGAAACTGCTACCCTTATCCTAAGAAAAATAAGAATCTCATCATTAGATTGTGGAACAGCATTCCTGCTACTTTATGTTGGCAAATATGGATCACTCGAAACAAATGCATTTTCAATAATCGGAAGCCCAGCATCTCCAGCACACTAGAAAAACCAATAGCGCTCATCTCTGAGACCATAAGTGCCAATGGAATGTCTCAACCAGATCAAGAAAGCTAGAACAAAAGGGATACCGAATGGATTAGCAAATTCAGTCTCAACCTGGACATAAGAATCTACCCCACCCACAATTCAGGCCAGAAAAGGAAGGAGTGGAAGTTCAGAGGCACCAAAGAGGAGGTCACTCAATGGATATTAAATCAAAAGAGGCCTACCCTCCAGTTCGACGAAGCATCCAAAAATAATCCGGGAAAAGCAGGTGCAGGAGGAATTATAAAGGATCATCAGGGCAAAGTTTTGTGACTTATGAATGGGGCCTAGGCAACATGACCAACAACAAGGCCGAGGCATACAGCCTCTTTCTGGGCACTTCAATACTGAAGAGACTAAACATGCAAAATCCAATTGTTCTAGGTGACTCAGCTATTATTATAGTAGCCATGGTTTCAGGGGGGCGATTTTAAGCAAATTGCTCTCAACAATATCAAGAATCGAATCTTGGACAACATCAGGGAAATAACAGGCGCCACATTCAAACATGTTTTGAGAGCTAACAATTCCAAGGCAGACGATCAAGCCAGCAAGGCAACTAGCAGGTCAGTCGGCCAAGTCAAAGAGAATGAAGCTACCTATGACAAACCAATCCCTTAGATTGTCATACGCTCCCTCTCCTCAAAATCTGGGACACTTCAGCACTCCCTCTTCCCGAAATGTGCTTATCCCCAAGCTCCCATATTCCCTGAAAAATCTTCACTACTGCATCTCAGAGATCCTCATCTCTCTTATCCTCGCACAAGTCTTCATCCTTGTCACTTCGCCCAGGTACGAACCCGTGATCCTCATGACCCCCACCGCCACTCCCAAGCCTCACACAGGCGGTCTATGCACCAAAATCGCCCTTCCCTGCAAAAAAATCCCCAACAGGCCTCTCAGTCACCTCATTGTCTGGAAGCTCCTCTGCCCAATATCTCAGCCAAGCCCCTCCTCACCCTTTAAATTAAGCAGCCCCTCCTTATCACCTCACAAGGCGACCAGCGCATCGAAGGTTAATGCTCCAGTCCTTATCCGAAGCAGTTCATCTTCAGAAGTAGTTTCTATTCATCTAGAGAGCGGAGGCCGACCTCCCTTCGTGGTAATCTTGTGCGCTTTCATTCCATGTTTCTTTTTTAGCACTAATCTCTCTTCTGTTTCCTTGTATCAGCGCTATCTCCCTTCAGTTTTTTTCCTCTCTCAGGCCTCCATCATTACTTCCGCCTTCTCTGTCCCTCTCCTGAGCAGGAATCTCGTCCTACTCTCCCCCTCTCAACCTCCTTCACTTCCCTCTGTCGCCCCTGCCTTTTGTTTCCAGTTGCTCCTCTTCAAGTCTTAGAAATGGCAGATCAGCAGGAAGCCCGCGAGCCTCCGGTCAATCCTTTGGAGAAAGTCATCACTAACAGTGAATGCACCCTATGCAAAGCCCACTGTTTTATGATTGCCAGATTCGTCAAACACTTCAATGAACTCAAGGAGGACTTTCAAGTAGACAGCAGGTCCAAAAGGAAGAAGTTGGAGAAGCAGAAAGCAGAGATCGAGGCTCTTAAAGAGAGATGCAACCACATGGAGGAAGCGATATCCCACATCAAGACCTTAACTCAGAGCATGCAAGTTGAATCCTCGACTAGGGCCAGCGCAAGAAAAGAAGCTCAGCCTGATGACTCAGTCAACCAACAACAACCTTAGGATATATGCATTGTAAATTTTCCTGTTAGTAGGTTCTTTTGTTCGGCAATATAGTCGTTACCTATTTCAAACAGTCCACCGTGTCTTTAGCAACAAGGATCAAGGGTCTGCACACCCATTTTGGATCCTCTCCTCCTTTTTTTTTCCCCTCATATGTAACAGGACATAGTCCTCGAAGTTTTTTTAATATATAAGTAACCGATCTTGTTAAAAAAAAAATTATGCTCCACTTCCATTCCATCCGAATAGAAAGTGAAAATTAAATTGATCATTAATCAACCCCATCCATACAAAGTTAACATTGGATCTTCAGACTCTGGAAATATTCAAAAGTATATTTTCTTAAGCCTCACTTCTATTTATCTGACTTTTGAATATCATCCATCGAGTTAAAAATGGGATCAGATTGTATTCGTCGAGTTTTCGTAAGATCGCAACAGGAGTGGGATAGAATGTCTCTTGAACATACAAAGTCATTTGGTTACTTTAAAAAAATACTTTCTATTATATCTTACACATCCTTGAATTGATGTCGTTGAACAATGATTCGGTGAAAAATATACTAAAACCTTAATACAGGCGTGGATCCTCCATCTTTGTAAAAAAATACTCCAAGATTTTTTTGAGAAGAAAAAAACACTACTTCTATTAAAATAAAAACAATTCATATACATAGCATACAATCTCATTAATCCAGACAACAAGTGAGCCAAGATAGAAGAAAGGCCCCAGTATAAGCCAAAGGCTACAAAAAAAAATATAATGTAGTCCATAGCATCTCAAACGACATCATTTTTAGTGGGATGTGAAATTAAAAATGCAAAATAAAGAAAAATAGAAAAGACGGGAGAATATCATAAACTGTTAATCCCATATAGAGCCCTGATGCAGAGTGTCAAAGCGATTCATGGCACGCAAAGCCGACGTTCCTCTAGTACCGAGTCGTCAACCTTGTATTGATAGTGCAAGAAACCAGAGGATACGCCAAGGCCAACCTTTGAAAGATTGTCAGCCACTGTGTTACATTCTTGGTATACATAGAGATGGTATATGCAGAGAGGGATCCCAGGATGTGCTTGATCCTCCTAATCCAGCGCAGAAGAAAGGGAGGAAAAAATCTTGTAGTTCCCTTGATACCTAATAAGAGCCTTAGTGTCCCCATAGATATTTAGTGAGCTTATTTTATTGTGTTGTGCAAACCATAGCAACCCCCGCAAAACAATAATCTCTACTCTAGTGTTGGATCCAGGGCCACCATGCCACCAAAGATGATATTGTTTGCCCATATCAAGGCGCAGTACAACACCATAACCACAGCCACCATGTTGAGCAGCACCATCAAAGAATCCAACTGGGAAATGAATAGTGGGGGGCCTCAATATGTATGAGTGATCAACAACTTTATCTGCAATATGTGAGGTGGCAGTCAGCCAAGATAGTATCTTATGTATAATCCAACGATAATCAATTTTCCGACCTTATGTAAAATCCAAGATATGGTCACCTATTTACCTAAGCACGTTCGATGTGTTGTTAAAATTGGCACTAAAGCCAAACTCCATGTGGGTCATCTTATTTATGGCAACTGATATTTTTCTTGGATCTCTCTCATCGAGAGGTGTAGAATTGATCTAAATATCATCTGATTCCGATAAGTATTCATGGAGTTATGAATTTATTTGCGTTATAAGACAATTTGTCAAGGTCGGCCAACAACCAAATAAACCCCACATGTGCTCAACGTTTTAGTATAAATAGAGGTGACCTTCAAGCCATTTCCACACACTTGGGATCTCTTCATCTCTCTACTTGTCTTTGGGTTTTAGTAGTAGGAGAGATACTAAGGAATAGTGTTGCCCTGATCTAGAGGGAAGAAAGCTGGAACTGCCGGAAAAGTCGGAATTGCCAAAAAAGTCGGAACTACTGGAACTGTCGGAAACGCTGAAACTGCTGAAAATGTGAGAAATACCAGAAAAGTCGGAAAATCCGAAAAAGTTGGAAAAGTCAGAATTGCCGGAAACGCTGGAAAAGCTGGAACTGCCGAAAATGTCGAAAAAGCCGGAACTGCTAAAAAAGTCAGAAAAGCCGGAACTACCAAAACTGCTACGAATTGTCGAAGCAGCTAGAGCATCTGTCTCCGAAGGAGCGCAGCATGCAAGGGACAACTAACTAACATTTGGGCAGTTGTATGATACTTAGCATAAAAACACCAAGCATGCAATGTTACAGCGAGCATGCAAGAGACAACTAGCATGCAACAAGAAGCATGCTAAGGACAACAAGGATGCTAGGGACAATAAGCAAGCAAGAGACAACAAGCAAGCAAGGTGCAACCAACACATAGGTCAGGATGGCAACATGGTGCAGCAATGGCACACAATACAGTACAGTAATCGGTATAGTCATGATTAATGAAGCGTGATGAAATGCAGCGTAGTGATGATGGTTCCAGCATGGTGCAACGCGGTGAGGTGCAACATGATGACGAAATGCAGCGCAACGATAGGTGAAGGAGTCACCTTGGAAAATTAGTTGAAGCAGCGTGTCTTCAACTGATCTCATGTATCATCTTCTTAGAGATGATCTATGCTCTTATCTAGATAAGTCAAAGTGTTGACTTCTGTTACAAACGTACTATCTCTCTCTCTCTCTCTACTGAACTATTGGAGAACATATAAGAAGAATTGATAAGGGTTTCCCCACATTGGAGTTTGTCCCTCGCTAGCGCCACATCTTGTGTCCTCTTGTCTTGGCTTGTCTTCTACAATTTATGTTTATGCTCTATCTGCAATTTACTTTAACGCTGATGTGATTGCTAATCTGGAAAAGATATTGAGCTAACTGTGAAAATTGAAATAAATTGCTCAAAGCATAGAACATACCTAAAATTAACATGTGTGGATGAGAAACTGAGCAACTCTCGTAATTTCAAGTGGTGTTGTTTTCACGGCTGAGAGATTGGTGAAAAATAGGCAAAGCCCTATCCGATATTTCAGGAATCTCCCCTTCCAACATCTTCAACACTTCAACAATTGTGGCACCCATTCTCACCAATTTACCGTCCTTATGCTATTGGAGGTGGAACATCTATATCACTCCTAGAAACACGAACTGCCTTTCGGTCATCTTTAATGACATAATTACTTGGATCAACATAATCCATGGCCTAAGCTTACTCAATAGAATCGAATGCCTCATTTGCTTCATCAACTTGACCTACTTTTGTATCCACTGCTTTATCTTGATCTGGTGGATCTATATGTGGACGAGATGTTGTCTCTGTTGGTGTGGGTCGTCACTGTAAAGAAAGGAAGGATTGCAAACAAATATGAGCGCAGTGTGGGTCGTTACGGTAACGAATTTTCAATGTAATGTTTACTATAACCACTTGTGATGATCTGATGATGGAAATCTTTTTAATCGGCTAACGCATCAAATCAACAGCCCAATACAATACACAATGGCACATAATGGAGTGAGTTCATTTCACAGAGAAATGCCTTATGGCGTAAAAATCAGATTATTTGTATAACGAATGGAACATGTGCTACTTTAAGAAGTGATGTTCACACTTGAAAATTTTACAAAAGAATGGAACACATTTTACTTTAAGATGTGATGTTTTCACTTAAAATTTTCACTCAACTTTCATTTTTCATTGTAATGGATCAATTTCATTAGAGTATAAATTTTAATATTATCCTTAGTTATTTTGATGTATCATCCATATAAGTTATTTTAATACTTTGTGGTTTTTTTTTTTTTAATTTGCATTAAAGTTTTGAGCTTATAAATTTGTAATATGAACTATTTTTAAGAATTAATAAAAAAAAGTTTATGTCAAAAGTCTGAACTATTTTATCATTTTTTTTTGGGTGGATTTATAACTTCTATGATTTGTATTAAAAAAAAATTAGTTTGGACTATGGAGTTTAGAATTTTTTTGTGAACTATTTTATATTTTTTTGTGGATTTATATTTTTTATGATTTGTTTTATTTTTTTAGTTTGTCCTATGGAGTTCATAATTTTTTTTGTGAGGACAAGGCAAATAGAGGTTTAATAATGACTATTTATCCATGTCGCTGCTATGTAATATTGAATGTTGCGTGAGGCTTACTATGTAGCATTAAGTTAAACGTTGCAAGAGGGTGGACATACAATGTAAGATTATGAAAAGTAATAATATGATGATGAACATCCATATCGTATCCTTCCATACTACTTAAACAGGTGGTTATTGATTTCAATTTGCAAATCACAGTATAATTCGTCATTTGTCATTCACCTAGGAAAGTATAGTTAATACACACGCAAATAGATGGCCACAATGGCGATATAAAATTATATAATAAATAAAAAATGGTAGATGATAACATCTAAAAATTAAGATCCTTGAAAATCTTCCTCACTTGCTCCAGAGTAACGAAAAGAACTACAGTAAAGGGACCTTGTCTCATCACGGTGGGAATAAATCCCTTGTAAAGAGCCATAGGACCTTCCGCTTTGATGGTCTTCATAGCACAGTCAAGGGCTCCAGAATAAGGTGCCGGCTGACCTGGTTTAGGGTTCATATTCATGATCCGGGTCTTGATGACGTCCACGGGATTTGAAGCCACGGCAGCCGCAAACCTCGCACTGAAGCTGGCTGTCACATGCGTGCCCACGCCGTCTTTCATAATGCCATGGGAGATCAGGGTTTCCTTGATCTGATCGTAGGAAGCCAGCTGTGAGGCCGTCACGATCATGGCCCGCTGGACCGTTAAGGATGACCCTGTCCAGAGCGAAGTGATACCATCCTGTCGAACCATGCAACCGATGGCATCAGCAACGCTCGTGTAGTTGCGCCTCTGGGCAACCGGAAGGCGCCCATTGGCTTGCATTCTCACCATCGCCACATCAGCGGGGTTGCCCACGGTGGCGCCGATGCCTCCAGCGATCAAACCCGCGGTGATCTTCTTGACAAGTGGTAGGTTCGCTTGTGTGGAACCCGGCTCTCGCCATTTCTCCTTCAGAATCTCGTATAAACCCATGCGAGTGGTCGAGTAGAGTACCTGTCGGAGCATGGTCGCAGACACACCGGAAAAGAGCGCAGATACCCCCTCCGTCTGAACCACGCGGATTCCCACAGAGATGGGCCCCACCCTATTCCGGTGGGCTAATTCCGCCACCGGGTAACCAGCGCCCACATTGGCAAAGGCAAATGCGAGGCGAACAGTTTGCTTGCCTTGTAGCTGCATGCGCACCTTTATCAGATCCAGAGGGTGTGTACTACATCCTGCCACGACCGAGGAAATCCCTCATTCCACAAACCCCTTTACGCCCATTTTCCTGGAACAAGAACCACTCAATAAAAGGAGCCTCTTCCGCACTCCTAGTCTCTCTCGCTCAGCGGAATCACAGCTTCTACCAACTAATTCCGCCCCTCGTTTATATAATGAAAGCAAATAGGGGAATGAAAGATGGATCACAGAGACCAATTAGAACAGGGGTTCATCTCACTGGAGGCCGAGGCAAATATGGCAGTGCAAGCGGAAGGCACTGAAGCAAGGATGCGGATGTTGGCCCTGTTGAAATATATAATTCCAACTGCCCGCGCACGGGTCAGCAGTCAACGCACGGAGAAAACCACTCAGGGCAAACCTAAACCGCCAGTATCATATCGCACCGCTTTTGGCTCAAGGTTGTTTCCGTGCAACGAGCTCCGATGCAATTAGGAGCTGACAACTGTCCAGCAGTCACATCAGCAAGTCACATCCATCGGAAGGTAACTTGTGGTCAACTCACCCCTTCCGATATTGTTTTTCACCCGTCGATTTACCTCCAGTTCTTACGTCCGTTGATTTACCAAGTTGCACGATGGCTTAAAGTCGTGTCAGAAAGGGTGTTCCGATATTAAAGTTTTGCCGTTGGATTTATGCTGAGCTTTTCCATCGTCCGATCAAAGAAAGTACATACGGGCCCGATATAAAATTAATATGGTGCGGTCCATGCGTATTGCCCATCCCGTATGTTAAATCGCTGACAATTATTTTGGTAGGGCTTTAATTTTATTTACGGCAATTTAAATAAAAGTATGGGCGTAAGTATTTTTTTATGTTTTAATATAAGCGTTGACCCAATGTTTTTTGGTTATGTGAAAAAGAAAACCCACGGGGATTAAAAAAAATACATTATGTATTTCCACACTGTGAAACGAAACTGTGGTCCGCAGCACCAGTAAAAAATGGAATGTAATTTCGCAGCAGCGAATGGAGAGAAGAGTTAAATTTTGTAATTGCAGGGAATGCACAAAGGTGCATGAATATTTGTGGTTTGTAATGAAAAAGGGATTTTATGCAGCAGGGTAATGTTTTGTTTTGTAATGTAAAGATTGCACAGCAGTGCAGGAGAAGGAAGAAAAGTAAATGAAGAAAACCAGTGGATTGTTTTGTCCAAATCCATGAGTTGTTTCACACAGGTGAAAAGGTAAATCTATAACTCTCTGTAATTTTGTTTTCACACAGCAGTGAATGTAAATGAAATATTTACACACAGTGGTGTAAAATTTCATAGGAGGCAGAGTAACTTTTGTGTAAATGTTTTGGTGAATCCCTCCGAGTGAAAGAGGATGA
>APFE030516154.1:0-18241 GCA_000404065.3 Pinus taeda
AAGTAAATAAAAAGTTTGTTGTATCTAGAGATGTAATTTTTCTTGAATCATCCAAAACTGACAATGTTGTTGAGCGGCAACTTGATCGCTTGGATAGATTTGCAAAAGCAAGATCATTTCAAGAATTTGATAATCAGATTCCACATCTTGAAGGGGAGATTCCTATACTAAAACAACATGTGGAATCTTCTTCTGAAGAACACTCTCCCCCACATGAAACTCCAACAACAGATGATGCTTTAAGTGATGTGATTAATAGAATTGGGAGACTCAATCTTGATTCAGTCCCAACTCAATCAACGGAGTAGCCTGGACCATCTGAGAAAGGTCCCCCAAAGTGGCTGCAAAAGACACTTGAAAGTGTTCATCCTGATGAAGTTGTAAAGACAAGAACTAGAAATTAAAACCGGCAAAATGGAGGTGAGGTAGATGACTCTAATTTACCTGTTGATATGGATATTTCTTATGATTGTGAACTGAACTTGTCTATATATTTTGAACCAACTTCCTGCAAAGAAGTTGCTTCTCATGATGAATGGAAAGAAGTGATGCAAAATGAGTATGATGCCCTCATAAAGAATGGCACTTGGAAGCTAGTTGATCCTCCATTAGGAACCAAACCAATTGGCTACAAGTGGGTCTATAAGAACAAGTATAAAGCTGATGGCTCACTTGACAAGCACAAAGGTAGGCTTGTGGGAAAAGGTTTTCCACAGAAGGAAGGGGTCGATTATGAGGAGAATTATGCCCCCCACAACAAAATGGGATACCATCCAGACACTCTTTGCCCTAGCAGCTTAGAACAGTTGGAAAGTCCATCAAATGGATGTAAAAAACTACTTCCTTGAATGGAGATCTAAAAGAGAATGTTTTTATGTCCCAGCTTGAAGGATTTATTTTGGAAGGACATCAACGTAAAGTATGAAAACTTTTGAAATCCTTGTATGGCCCCAAACAAGCACCGCAAGCCTAGTATGAAAAACTAACTGAGCATCTTCTGAAACTCAATTTCAAACATTTTGATCTTGATGATGCAACTTTATTTGTCAAGAAAGTTCGCAAAATAGTTGTATATCTTGTGGTATATATAGATGATCGTTTGATGACAGGGAACAATGAAAGCTACATTGCATCCATAAAGAAGGAATTGGGGAAAAGTTTTGAAATGACTGATTTGGGCTATGTTCATTACTATCTTGGCATGGAAGTAACCCAACATCCAAAGTCCATATTTCTTTCTTAGAAGAAATACATTGGAGATCTGTTGAACAGGTTTGGCATGACATAATGCAATCCTCTTACTACTCCAATGGAACAAAACTTAAAGCTCACATCTATTGAAGGAAAAGAATTTGAGGATGCAACAAAATATAGACAGCTTGTAGGAAGTCTCAACTACCTAACTACTACCAAACAAGACATTTTGTTTGATGTTGGAATCCTCTCCAGGTTTATGCAAAATCCTTGTGAGGGACATTGGTCTGCTACAAAAAGAGTTCTAAGGTACTTGAAGGGAACTCAAGTCTTTGGAATCAAGTATACACAGGTGGACGACTTCAACTTGATTGGATACTTTGATTCAGACTTCGATGGAGACAAAGAAACTGGGGTATCTACTTCAGGATATGCTATGAGTCTTAGATCAAGAGCTGTCTCCTAGAGATCACGCAAACAATCAGTTCCAACAGATTCCACAACAGAAGCAGAATACTTGGCAGCAGCTGAAGGAACAAAAGAAATTGAGTGGCTTAGGAAAATTCTTGAAGATTTGCAGGTAAAACAAGTACAATCAACTCCACTCATGGTTGACAATACCTCTGCAATAAATTTGGCAAAGAACCCAAAGATCCATTATTGAACGAAGCACATCAATACTAAATATCCTCTGATTCGACATCATGTTGAGGCCAAAACAATCCATCTCCGTCATTGTTCCACTAATGAGCAAATTGCAGACATCTTCACCAAAGCACTTGGAAGATAAAAGCTTGAACAATTCATAATGATGCTTGGACTCACAAACATCACTTCAGATTAAGGGGGGGAATGTTGACACCTAATCCTCAGGATTTGGTGAATATAATGTAAATAGATAAATAAGTAATATGAATAGTCATCGGGAGATGAAGTGAACAGTCTCTCCCTCATGTATAAAATGAAGACCTACCTGATGGAATAATACATATGAGTAATTTTTGCCTTTTGATGAGTTACTGCCTGGCCTGACAATTTATATAATATATAAAGGAGTTGCTTTTAGTGGGATTTTTTGAAAGATTTTTAGTAGGGTTTTATGGTCTTTTTACGATGTTGAATCCATATATACAGTCAAAAAACCAGTTTAAATAACACAAATCAAGATTTCACCTCATTTTTTTCAAATTCCAGCACGAGAAAATCCAAAAAATCACACTAAAAACAACTCTGTATATAAAATGCACAACATAAAATTGAAACTCTTTATTTAATTTTCAACCTCGAGATTCAAAAGATAATGTGAAAATCTCAAATGAAAATTTATAAAAACAAAATCAAATACTACCCAATAATATAAAATCACAATTGTAGATTTAAAATGAGGGGTTCCTTATTTGAGATCGTTTTACATCAATAAACAACTAGTAAGCTTTTCTTTCTCTAATTGATTAATAATAAAACTATTCTGCATTATTGAAACAAAATGTTGGTGGAGTGATATCATACCCATAGCAAATGAACTGATGCATTTACCACTAGAGATTTGGAACCGTGGATTCACATTAGACCATGTAATTTCGTTTCAAGGGCTTTCAATGCTGGGCGTGGGACGCAGAAGACCATAGTTACTCCGTCCCTGGCCTTGTGGGAGGCAAAAATGTAATTGTGCATAACAAAACATTGAGCCAAATATTTGGGCAAGCAATGAGGGTCTCGAACGAAAGTCCACTTGGTTAAATTTCAGTTATTTTTAGTCAATAAAAAAATATATTTTCAATTTTATTTGTGATCTATAATAAAAAAAAGTTCATTAGAATTAGTATTTTGTTGAGGGCAAAGAATTTTATTGTTCAATTAATTAATTAAGAACTAATTTGCATCAGTTTCATTGTGAAACATGACAGTGAAAAAAAATTGGGAAGAGCAAGTGTATATATGTGTATCTAGTTTAAAATATCACTTGATTTCATTTCACACACCCAACCTCTAAAGGGATCTCTTGGCATAAGAATTTCATTTCAAGGAACGAGATGCCTGATCTCACATACTTCTCATTTAGGGCTAACTTTGCCTCCTTTATCAACTTTACAGGATGCAAAAGGGATCTATTAACAACTTCCTCCGCTATACTACTGCTGATCTCACGTACTCCTTATTTACGGCTAACTTTGCGTCCTTAATAAACTTTACAACATGCAAAAGGGATCCATTAACAACCTCGTCCATTGTACTATTGTTGATCTCATGTACTCCTCATTTATGGCTAACTTTGCCTCCTTTATCAACTTTACAACATGCGAAAGGGATCCATTAACAACCTCCTCCATTGTACTGTTGCTGATCTCAGGTACTCCTATTTACGGCTAACTTTACCTCCTTTATAAACTTTACAGAATGGGAAAGGGATCCATTAACAACCTCCTCCGCTGTACTGCTACTGATCTCACGTACTCTTCATTTACGGTAAAATTTGCCTCCTTTATCAACTTTACGGCATGTGAAAGGGATCCATTAACAACCTCCTCCGTTGTACTACTACGTGCACATGCCACGTACAGACCATTGCCGTAGTATCCTTCTGTGAGAGGGGTATCAAGCGCCCTCCTCACCTCCTCTGGGAAGAGAAACCTGAAATCATGGTTAAGAGGACTCCCATAACCCTAGTTCTCACTCGCCACGCGAACATGGGTTAAATTTGACGGGTGACCCTACCCGTCAAGGAATTTTTTTATGACATTTTTATTTTTAAACTGCCCATCATATGACTTTTAAAATTTATTTGTACAAGTTTCATCTAATTTCAAATTGTACTCATAATTGTTCAAATTTTCCATTCTTTGTTGTACCATTTGGCTCAAGTCTCATTGCTACACTTTGTTTTGAGACGTGCTCATCAAATTTTTCTGCAAATTTTCCAGATTGTTCAAATGTTCTAAGGTTTTTTGTTTAAGATGGAAATAGTGATAAAATAGATGGTAAATATATATAGAGACAACAAAAAATAATATTATGAAGTGAAAAAATATATATTCATAATTACTTTCACATGAAAATAATGATTGTTAATATTGTTGCAACAAATTTGACAAAAATAATTCACTCACACATACCATGTTTTCCATTTAAGTCACTACCATGTTAATTCCATGAAAAGAACAATAGTTGTGAAATAATTTTCAAACAAAAAGCATAATGTGCATGAACTATGTAAATGTTCAAAAAGTAGATTCAATATCATCATGTACACAAACTAAATTTTGGATAGTTTCAGCAAAAGAGGTAATTGTCAAAACACCACTATTACAAACATAAAAATAAAAGCAAAAACTTTAAATATTTAATGTTCTTCTTTCTTTAGCATCTTTCCAGATGTCAAATACCCTATCCCATTACACCATCGATGAATCAAGCCCTTTTAGAGACACCCACATCAAGGCATCAAATGCAACTAATTATAGCTTTGTTCTTTGGACATCCTTTATTATGTTTTTTCTTGAGAATCCTCTCTCACAAGCAACTGTACTTGTAGGAATAGTAAGTATCACTTGCCATAATTTTGACATGTTAGGAAAATTTGTATGCAAACCTGTAACATAAAAAATCCTCCATGCATCTTTCATGGATGATCCGTGGCAATTAACACGAAGATTGTCAACAAATGGATGCAACTCTTTCAAACAAGCCTCAAAATCAAATGTAGTTTTGTTTTCTTCACTTTGATAATAAGGATGTTGTAAGTGTTGAAAAATCTTTTCGAGCCAACGCTCTGAATTTCATTCTCTACCATGAACAACCTCTAAATAATGGCAAGGGCTAAACAACCTTACTGAGTTGAAAAATGCAAGATCAGGGAATCTTCCATTCAAATTCTCTATGAGAGCTTGAACATAATCTTTTGCAAGTTGTTTGCAACTTTCTATTGAACCTTCAATACACTGATTCCATGATTGTTTTTGTATATCAACACAATCAACATATGCATGTGGAATTGCTACAAATCGTAATTCATGCTTCTGAACAAGCCCCCCCTTATCCCAAATTTCTAGAAAGCCAAATTTAAAGGCATCTATAAATTTAGATAAATAACATGTGCCATTTGCAAATGTGTCGCTTCTTAGAAACCACCTTTTCAAAGTGTTTACCATGACATCTATGGCTGCCCCTAAAGAGATCACTGAAATGTACTCTTCGTGGAACTACTTGTTCAACTTGTTTAATTCACACGTTATATCTGCAGGCATATGTAAACAAAATTGTACTGAAAAGATTCTTGCCTTAACATACTATGAGTCTTTTCTTTCATTTTTCCACAATGTTAATATGGGAGGCATAAGTACATAAAGTCTTTCAATGACTTGTCCCCTTGAAAGCCATCTAACTCGATGGATTTGAAGAGCTTGAAGAGTTTCAAGTTGCATAAGTTCCTGTAGAGCAATAAGTTGACTATTTCTTTTCGTAGAATTTTTCACCCAAGAATATACCTTATTGCTAATTTCTCAACAAATAATAACTCAGGTATTTTTTTTGAAGCATCTGATGTGGCGAAGGCTTCATGATGAGCAATGCCATGAATACCTAAAAGATTAGGTACATCTTTTTTCAAGAAAGTGATAAAACCATTTTCACTACCAACCATTGAAGAAGCACCATCTGTGGAAACTCCTGTCAATCTTTCTGTTGAAAGGCCCCTTGATTCCATTAAATGTTTGATTGCATCATAAGTTTTTTTCCCTCTTTTATCGCAAACATTTATGAGCTTTAAAAAATGTTAAATTGGAGGATCCAATCCTTTTGAGTTTAAAAATGTGGCATAAACCACAAGATGTTTTTCTAAACTACGGTCTATACTTTCATCTAACATCAATGAAAAAAGGGCTATCTAGCTTTTTCGAAGTTTGTAGCTCTTCAAGATACTGAGATATAGCAAAAAGGAATTCTTTTGTAGCCATGTGATTTGTATATGATGTATACTCTTTGTTCTTTGGCATATTTGGCATGTGTAAAGACATTGTAAACAAACAAAGAGATTCATATTTTGAATGTGGTAGATCCTCTTGCACCATCCAATATACTAATTTCATAGTAGTGATGACTCTTCCTTTGTTCATATCATCAATGCATGCAATGTGTTTTGTAATAGACTTCTCCTTCTTCTCATTTCCACATATCCACCTTGCCTGTGAGAGTTTGTGAATGCTTGAATTAGCATGAACAATTATAGAATCATGCTACAATGTAGAGCAACCAGTCCCAATTCCCCAGGGCCCCATTGCCTTATGCATTTCACAATATATGAATTTCATAACTATTTTTCCTTCATGCTTTGCCTCTGTCAACCACTTATACTTAGTTTTCGACTAATCATGAAACTCTCTTTTTACTTTCATTTTTCTTTTCTTTTGGGTGCTAGGTTCTCCGTGGTGAAATTCTTCATCACTTTTTTCATTATGCTCTAAGATATCATATTCTTCATTATGCCCCAAGACATCTAAATCTTCATTTAGATGAAAATCATGATCTTCTTTATCGGGCAATGAAGCTTGAGATGCATTAGACCATCCAAATAATTTTTTGATAGAAAGTTGATTCCATTTTTTTGAATACATTTTTGATATATAATACCTATATAATAAAAATAAAGTATTTAGTATATATGAATTTCATTTCATCAACTAAAACCATACTAAAAAAATAATCTTACAGTGATACAAGAAATGATATTAACCAGAAAAGATACCCATTTATTCTTTCTAATATTCAAAAAAATACCTATTAATTGTTTATAGTATTTAATATTTTCTCAAGAGTACCTTTCACAAATAAGGACTGAAACTTCCACGGTGGCTAGAATAAACTTGGACGTTAAAACTCCAAAATTATAAGACAAATCAGCTACCCGAAAATGGGAAGAAATTGGAAATATCAGGAAAAATCAAAAATATCTCTAGCACTTTTAACTTATTAGACTATTCCCAGAACTCAAGTAATAAATTAGAAATCTCGGGAAACTGGAAGCTTCCCTGAACTCGAAATAGTTTTGTATTGTAGTACTCCAAACAAGCTATTATGCTCGTAGTGAAGAGTAGATTTCTCACTACAACACCTCACAGACAGCTCAAAGGGGGGTGCAGAATACAAAGGCACTAGTTCTATTCCCAAGATTCATTTACAGTCCCGTCCCATCTGACTATTTCAAGACGCCCTTTTAAAGCCATCATGCAAAGGATATACAAGAAGCCATTTCTAGAGGATATGTTTACCAAAAAGGTCTTTGGCCTTTTCCTGAATCACTCATCCCTCTGAATCTCTAATATAATTACCCGTCCATGCAATCAGATGCCTCTTCAAATCATTTAATTAAACTGAGAATGCAATAAATGCCACTCGGTGCCTTCGGGGAAATCGGGAATAATCCCTATGTTTGTTTTGACATTTAATTCTGAATTTGCTAACTGCATATGGTTAATGATAATACATGATAAAAAACACATTGTGCTTCAATTATCATCAGTTAAGACTCGCATTCTTCCTGAAAAGCATGGATTGTGGCTTCCAGTGGCTTGGAAGAATTGAATTTCCATATCTAGTTAGTTCTCATCGTTTTTAGTTGACATCTCGATAAATTCTACCCACCCAAACAATCCACCTCCTCGCATTAGTTATAAGATATTGCTTCAACTATGTCGCATACCTACGCTATCAGTATATAGTCTTTTAAAAGAAACATTGAGTCTTTGGAAACGACTTAGACTTTTGCCATTCAAGTGCCAGTAACGACACTAACATCAACAAAAATACTGTAGTTTCATCCTCTCATCTGACAAAATCTTGAACAAGGTTTGAAAGAATTATTCTAAAGATATGTGATTGACTCGAAACTGAGGCTGAAAGAGGAGACACAGAGAGAGTTGAAGTGATTTAAGGTTGCCTAAATTCAATGGACCTTCGCCTTTATACTACTGGAACACATTTCCAGTATGCCTTTAAAGAGTTTGGAAGAACTATTTTGAAGATATGTGATTGACTGGAAACTGAGGCAGAAAAAGAGAAGACAAAGAAATTTCGACACATTTCCAGTATGCCTTTAAAGAGTTTGGAAGAATTATTTTGAAGATATGTGATTGACTGGAAACTGAGGTAGAAAAAGAGAAGACAGAGAAATTTGGACACATTTCCAGTATGCCTTTAAAGAGTTTTCTGTATTATTTTTTCAAAAGTTCCAAAATCAGATTACTGAAAATTAAAGGCAACATATAGGCCCCTTTAAGTTTTGCTCCAACTTTATTCTATTTTCAATTGTTTCTATATTCCTTTCTTTTCACTAAAATGTTGCTAAGAGTATAATTGAAATTTTTAATTTTGTTTCATTTTGAAGATTGATATTGCAGACATTGTACAAATAGTTTAGAGACTTGAAGTCCTGTTCTAACACAGAAAATAATAACTGCAAAATCTTTGGTAACTCTGTATGATTTTCAATTAGTGAGAATTTAAAAATTAAATCTACATTGTTCTAACACAAAAATTCATAACTGCAAGATCTTTGGTAACTCTATATGATTTTCAATAAGTGAGAATTAAAAAAAAAATTGCAATGAACAGAACATTTTTTTAATTTGTTAGTAATTTTTAAGCATAGTAACCAATTTTTTTTGGAAAAGAAGCAAAAATAGCTTTTGTTTGTAAATTTGAAGAATAGAAGATCTTTTTTTCCAAAAGGGCAGAAATTAGTAGAAAGGTGAACATCAATTAAATTTTTCCAATTTTTGATGGTAAATTAAAAAAAAAAATATTAGCTAATCTTTATGGGAAAATGGAAGAAAATGAGCAAAATGGCGAATATATCTAATACAATTTCATAGTAAATTAAGGATTTGATAGTAAATTAGAAACATATTAAACAAACTTTGGGGAAAAATTGGAAAAAAATAGCTAAACTGTAAATATTGGTTCTTAAATTGTTAGCTGGCTACATCAAAAGTTAGTGAAACCATCAGATACTAAATTAGAAGAATATTAGCCATTTTTTCAAGAGAAGTGAATATGACCGCCAAATTTTTTCATGGCTTGAAATATCAAAAGCTGAGGGTAGATGTTCTGAAAAGCGAAATAGGATTTCAGTAGCTTACGGACTCTGGATGCATAATCTATTTTAAGCTTTAGCTTTCAAGTTGTAAGTATTAGATGGAATGGAAGATGCCAAAGGCACCCTACATTGAACAGTCTTCATCACTACTGTGCTACTTACCTTCTTTAAACTATGAATGTAACTCAAAAAGAACCCTGAAAACACACACCCAAACAAAAAAAACAGAACTTTGGTTGCCAACTTGCCATGAGCAATGTGTCCTCACCACGTGGAAAATTTCATGAACAATAAGGTTTTACACAAGACAATTGCTGCTCAAATAAAGACTCCAGCTGTCTATATATCAAAGCCACGTGTCTAATGTATTGGGTTGGGCTAGCAATTTTCTGTATATGAATGAAACTAAAAGCAATTTCTCTTTTTCGCGTTGTGTAAAACTTCATGTCGAAGGTGTACCCTGGAAGCCTGAGTGCTACAGGCTTGTTTCCTGTTGTTAACAACTTCCTCTGTCCTCAATTTATTTTGGGCATCCCTCATTGCTTTTCCCGGCGAAAAAAGTTATGGAAGAGGCTTAAATTTTCTCTCAAAAGTATTTAAATGATGCCCTACAAAAGATTGTGTCCTCTAGTCTTCCAGAAGAGGTGAGACAGTAATATGAATTTCACATCCGCTAATAAACATCACATATCATTATTGGTTGGCATCTGTGTTATATAGTTTCAATTTTATCGATGGCAGATAGAGTATTAAACATTCCTATACAGGAGAAATGAGGAAGCTTCTTAGCTATCGTCTTCTACTCTTTTTATATATTTGGAAGAGGACATGAGGCATTATATTGGTACATCGAACATTCTTTTACTGGAGCAGTATGTTTGTCCACATGTCAAATTAATTTGTGGATCGTCTGGCATCTGTCCTTAATTTTTATGACATCCCTGCAATAAGTTAAGCAGGTCTATGGGAGCTGCCATTTTCTTCAATCATTTGAAGTACTCATGTATTCATTTTTCTTCTGGACAACATATGCGCGACTTGCCATACAGCTCGACATAGTTCTCTTATGAGTGAGGAAAATCACAAAGGGTTTGTAACAAACATGGTAATAAATGCCTTGCATCAGTTTGTGGCCATGTATTATTGATTTCCAAAACAGGTTTGAGCAGTACATGTTAGGCTGCAGTTCTTTTCCCTATTTTGGGAGTCAACGCCATGTACTATATATTTTTGTAACATAATATGACAACAAAGCAATTATTTATTTCATTTGATCAAAGCTGTGTTTCTTTCTCTCGAGTGTTGCCCTCTCTACTGCTGCTTCTGGGCAGCCTTACATTTCCTGTCAATAAGAGAGAAAACATTACATGAGCGAAGAACCAACTTTGCAGGGAAATGGAGAGAACAGAATCCTATAATTCCCTTTAAGAGTTAAAAGGAATGGATCAGTGTAGACAAGGTCTAGGAAGCCTGGCATTTCGAATTCCATAGACTTCCCAATGAATTCAATCGACTCAGCACGGAAACCTTCGAGTCCCAAGAGCCTTTCATTGCATTAAATTTGTGTGATCTACAGGAAATCAATTTCAATCCCTTGATTGGCTCCAAGAGAAAAACACAGTCAGTTCAGTGCATTCTTCCTCTGATGCATGGGAATGAGAGTATGGGCTTTAGGGTTGTTTGTAACTATTTTGAGGTCTCCATAGTTGCCTACAGACCCAATGCGAAGAAGAAGACAATGAGTGCTGGGATTGTTGACGGCAATCTGGCTATTGGGTTGGCTTGTAGGACGGCCCCTCCTTTTAGATTTCCTGGTCTAGATGATGTTTCCATTGGACTTCACTCCAAGAAGGGGGAGATCTTCATTGCAGGTGCAGGAGAAGTATGTTTCGTTGGCAATCCCTAGAATAGAATCAGAGCCACCATTGGTTGTGGATATGATATTAAACGAGGACTTTGTTACTTTACTCAAAACAATAGTCCTCCTGTGGTCACTACATTTGGAGTTGCAAATTGTATTGAGAAGAATATGTTCCCAACCATTGGAGCTAACTGCGATGTGACTGTGGTTGTCAATATGGGTCAGATTCTAGAATAGCTTTCAATGCATACCTGTTATGACTGCAAAACAAGTCTCATTCTACAACCCAAGTAAGGGATCCATAATCCATTAGCCTTGATGTTTTGGATATTGCTTATTGCTAGCATTCACGTGTTCACTATACTGATCTAAGATTGTCCTAAATGAACTTTGGATTGTTAATAAACACAACCTAAAAGATATATAGTCTTCCTCCAGGTGGGCATCTCCCCATGTCCCCTACACATGCTCTAAAACACCTTACATCCCTTTGTCAAACATGCAATCCAGAAATAGATCCATGTTAAGGGGACACTAGCAAATTAGTAGTCCAACGCCTGGAGTATGGTTGGCACACAAATCTGCCGAGACTGGAAGGAAGAATATACATGGAAGTATTTCCACAAGACACTATATATGAGTAGGTTCATTATTTCATTATGTAACATCCAATTTTACTTCCATATCCTAAAGATTTGGTAATATTATTTAAACGTTTAGTTGAATGCAAAAATGCTCCTCTCATAGATAAAGCATATATGTTGAGATAAATCCTACCCTTTATCAAGAAATGTGTCTTTTAATTGATGCATGCCACCATTTTTAAATCAATCCTGTTATCATATGGATTTTACTTGATTATGGGCCAAAATAGTTATGATACGTAGCCAAGTATACACAGCAACATCTGAATGTATATTTAATGAATATACAACCAAGCTAAATTGTGTGTATATATAAATAAATTGGGTATAGTTGATTATGGTTTGGGATCTAACCTGATAGCTTTTTGCACAATGAGATCATCAGGGTTCAGGGGGATTGAAGAAGGCATTTATCCGGTGTCGTCCTCCTGCTACTCTGACTGAAATCCATGATTGTGGATATGTTGGTTTTGATATCCCTCTCGAATGTCTATTTGACCCATTTACACCAATTCTCTGCACAAACTCGGCTGAATTCAAAATTCCAGCAGGTTTTTCTTATGCCCTGCTCCTGAGTCCTCACCAAATTCACCGACTCACCACATTGTTGAATAACTTAGAGATTGTGGTGGATTGGAATTTGAAAATTGAGACAAATTGGAACTTCAAACTGGAAGTTACAACTTGCAAAAATCACCATAAATTAGGTAGCTACAGTGGGTAGCTGGGAATTAATTACCGTTAGTACCATAGCATTTACTGTTTTACTTGTTGAAAATTAGAAACTGATATAATATGAATGATATTTATAATTATGACTTAGAAACTAATACGGGTAACGAGTTACGGGTGCCACATGGATTATACCTATTAGTAATTACCATAGATTATTAAATTAAATGTTAAAAATGTTGAAAAATCCTCCATTCAGCGCAACTTGCAAGCAGGGTTGGAATTTGACGGGAAAAATGCCCGTCACAAGGCATTTTGACCGTATTTCACGTTTAAAAATTTTAAAAAGCCATTTTTTGTGATGGGCTTTCAAAGTTCTAAAACGTATTTTTTACTGTTCACTTTTTTGCAAAAACGTCATTACTACCCTCTCATTAAAGCCGACATGAATTATGTGGGGCATGCCGCATGTATGATATACGTGGGCTTTACATGTAATAAAGGGAGGTCGGCCATGAATAAGCAACCCCCTTAACATGAGGAATGAAACGTATATATATGAGTGAAGGAAGAGCTCATTTCACTCATCGACTTTCGCTTGAAGAGCTCTTCGCATAAGAGACAAGGGAAGTGCGAACTTACGAGATCTCTCCAGAACCACGTCTACAAGCCTCACAGGTATGGTGGAATAGAACTGGACTCAATCTCGTTTGCCAGATACGTCCCTCTCATTCCAAGTAGCAGGTCAAACCGCTGATGGTTGGAAGCTCTGCAAGAAAAGGACGCGTTGGGTCACTTCGCGAGGTAACTTATTAAGGTATAACGATGAACTATCGAGGTTTTATTTGATCTAAGGAAAACCTAATAACATTTGGCTCTGTCAAGTATCCTGTGCATTCCATTGCTCGATAACCTCTATCAGGTAATTACTCTCTGCTCACGATTTTACTGCTAATTTTTTCCTTCCGATTTGATTTCCGTGTCTAATCCAGTGCGTCTCTGGTTCGCAGGTATTTCAGGTTGTTGTATTACTATTCGTGTTTCAAGGGAGATTCAAAATGAAAACATTGTATTACATCAGTTGATGCGTTTGATTTTCAGGTCGGTACTATTTCACGTTGATCCTGAAGATTGTTTTTTTAGACTACACTACAGGCCTCATTACTTGAGGGACAGTGCCATTTTAGTGCATTAGGATCTTTTAGGGTTTTAACGTGGGCTAGAAAGTTACGGCTACACTTGTTTTACTGTAGTTTTTGTGGGTAAATGAAAAAATCCGTCATAAACACGATGCTATCAACTTTGGACTGTGGATAAGGGCTTTTGGGGAGTTATATAGATACCTAATTTTTAACTTAATGTCTTATATATTTATCTCGTGGTCATACTTTTTTCAATAGTTCGTTATTTCATACTTCTGAAATTTTTGTTGTGGCTAGGGTTTGATTCCCACAGTTGGATTGGCCGCCTGAAATACTGATCACATGGATATTCGCTGTTTGATTTTTATTTTGAGTTATATATTTGGATTTTATGTGGAATTATGATTATCTCTGTTCTTTACTCCATAGCTCTAGTGTAGGAGTCCTTGTATGTTTGATATACGATTTATTGTGGTAATGGACTTGCGTGGGTTCTGTAAAAATCCCAACCTAGAGCCATATAAACCTCCACAATTGAGTTTTTTCAAATTTCGTTTTTTTACTTACGATAAATATATGAAAATTTTCAACATAATTATTTCTTGAATGGTAATTTTTTAATCAAAACTTTATTAGTGAAGGGTTAATTTATTATGAGAACATCACTCTTAAAGGGAAAAAATTTTAATATAACGTTTCTTGACGGGAAGCATAAGGACCCAAATGTCAAAAAAAAAATTATGACGGGTATAAAGAGAAATCCAAATTCCTACCCTGCTTGCAAGGTTGATATATATATATATTATATATATATATATATATATATATAATATATATATATATATATAATATATATAAATAATATATATAAATATAAATAATAATTAGAACTTATAATTTTTAAACATGAACTTCAATAATGTTCTTAAAAATTAATGATAAGTTACACATGACGTGGAGATTTGAAACTAGACGTATTTACGCGTAAAAACGCTAAATATTGGTATACGGCGTCAAATTTAACCCCTGCAAGCGAACGCTGCCAAAACATCAAACTGTACATCAAACATTGTACAGTGCTCCTCCAGCTCCTCCACGATGTTGCTTTATCCTTAGCAAAGAATCCGAGTTTACAAAATATGAGGCGAGGACCAGGTCCTCGGTCGTCACAGTGGACAGCAGACTGTTAGGGTTAACGAGGTATCCACTTTCACAAAGCTCGTGATGCTGAAAACGGACCAGATAGGGCTGCTGCTGTTTGAGATCTTCTCGCTGCCACACTGCTTCTATTGAAAGCTTCGTCTCTCCCCTCGCGATCTCTGCAAGTCCCATGAGAAACTGGGCTGCCCCCCGTCCGTCACACAGACTATGGTTGAAACTCACACCCACCACAAAGCCCCCGCACTGGAAGTACGAGTTGTGATCAGCCATTTCGTTAAGATCTTCCCAGTAATAGTAAAGGGAAATTAAAGTGTATATGAAATGAATTACCTGAAAAATGAAAGGGGGTACTTCCTCGACTTCCGTGGTAAGCGGAAACTGAAAGAGCAGTTGCTCGAACGACAATTTCAGCTCCTCGAATTCTCCCGGAGTTGGAAGCGTGTTGTCCGTGGCGGCTTCAATAAAGAGAGCACCCTCTCACATGCAGTCTACCTCCAGTTTACTACCGTCTTGTGTTCTCCTTACCCAGCCTGCGAGTGGGTAATACGAAGACAAAATTCCTGAGAGTGCATCCTCAAATAACCCTAGCTGGATTTGTGGCGGCACAAATATTCCTGAACCATTACTGTAGACAAGAAACATATCAAATCTCGCCCTTCCAAGGCTATCATTGTAGACAAGAAACATATCAAATCTCGCCCTTCCAAGGCTATGGTTGTCCAGATTGGAAAGATAGAGGATGGTTTTGGCATAAGCTCTAGAAGGTTATACCAGGACAGATTCTATGACCTTTACAGGCAGCTGAACTTGGGAGCAATAACTATCGGGGTTCTGTTGGATTTAGAGATGTCTAATTACAATAATTAGGTTGGACATGCGTGCATTATGATTATGATATCAAATACTGTCAGCAAGATTACGTTTATGTAATGATTAAATATGCCAAATAATGTGATTAATTAAGTTATGGCATTAAACGTATTTAAATAAGGATTTGGATACAAATACATATAGAATATTGTTAATCAATTATAATTGTTAATGGACCGATTATAATTGATTGAAATAATAGCAGTAATAAATTTCTTGACAGCCGAAATCGGCTGCCCTAGGATTGGGGCTGAAATTTAGCTGTCAATTGACAGCCAAATTTCGGCTGCCCTAAGATTGGGGCTGAAATTTAGCTGTCAATTGACAGCCAAATTTCGGCTGCCATAGGATTGGGACTGCTATAAAAGGGCTGAGTCTCCAAGGCTTGCAATCACTTAGAAAACAGTCTGCTCCATTGAAGACTTGATACTCTATCAAGGATAGCCAGAGAAAAGGATTGAAAGCTCTTGGAAGGATTCAAGAGCCAACAACTCACGTCAAGACCAGGAGCTTTAGAAGATGGAAAGTAAGTTCCGCTGTGCATTATTTTCAATTTCTGATAAGTTCCGCTGTGCATTATTTTCAATTTCTTACAAAGGAGTAGATCTTGGTTAGGGTTTAAAGTAATTAGGAAAACCCTTAATTAAATCTATCAATTGGTATCAGAGATCCCTTATGTAAGAATCATTTTTTGTTTTTTCCTGAACCCTTTCTGCTTCTCACACCGCGTTGTAAAACTATTCGGAGTATTGTTATAATGCTTACCTGCATCTTTAAAGAGAAAAGTACGTTCTTGAATTTGTTAGAATATTTGTCAATTTTTTTTTTTTTTTGAAGGAATGCGCCTTTCAGGTTTGAGTCTGGTTAGGTCCCAACGAGACTGCTCATAAAAATATGGATCTGTAACAATATCCTTTGGCACTTATTAACTACACAGTTACTTGATCATATTCAATGTCTCGTCATATTTCATGTATTTTTTATCGTTTCAAGAATAAAAGACTGTAATTTTACCTCGAGATTGCCGCGTGATCTCCATATCAGAGACTAAATCGAACATCAGTGGAGTTGACTTGGGGATTATAACTGCCAACTGTCCAGGCCATGGGTTATTATTTTTCTGATCACTGATGATAAATTCATAGTTATTACTATTTAATTCTTCGGTAAAACCAATCCCTATTTTAACTTATAGTAAGATATTAATGTCCATTTGAAAGAATTAATGTCTAGTTTAATGGAAAGGTAATTCATATAAATTTGACGATGGATATGGCTGAGGTTAGTAACATTGTAAACCAAATGTGGATCTGCTTGAACGCTGGCATTGGAATAAAATGTTTTTTTAAGCACTAGATTAATCGCTATTTCCAATGATTGTGATTTTGTGAGATTTGCACCGAATTCTGCACAACCATATGATTTTAAATGCATATTTTTGCCAAAATTTTGCAAGCCGTCATGGGCGTCTGTAGATTTAACATCGTTTAGATTTGAGTCATTTTAGTTAAAAATTCAAAGTTTTCATGCTTCAAATTTTGTCATCTAAATTTCAAAGAAAAAAAAAAAACCCTGTAACTTTCAGATTTACGGCTCTGTATGATGCAACTCTTAGATTCTCCATAAGTGATTGCTTACCTTTCTCCAAACATTTATGTGCATACATTTAAAAACTTTAAAAACGTATTTTGTTAAAACAACGTTTTTTTAATTTTATTAAGGATTTTGTTAAACTAATTTTAATAATTTTATGAAAGAATATTTAGATACAACTATATCAAATTAATGGTGTATAATCAACAAGTTGTTTTTTATGAGTAATTATATATATTATGCTATATTTAGGCTAATTATTAGGATTTAGATATTATTTAAAATTGGTATGTAAAGCACAATTAAAGGATTAATACTGAATTCTAATGATCACAATAATGCAATTATGGCATATACAAATGTATAACTTATATTATTGATCATAATACTAATCGAATTTATCACAATGATGCTAATTCAGGAAATCATAAGAAATTATTATGTATTCTCTAAATAATTATTGATTAGCATTTTCTTAAAGGAATGATGTAAAATTGCTAAAGTTTTACAATTTGAATCTAACAAAGGCGTTTTTTTAAGTATATCAGTGTTGTTTCGCAGAGTCAAGTCAGGATATGTTCGCAAACGAACCGCTCTCTGTAAGATCGATCAAGGTGACTCAATGACAATTGAATACGTGCTGGCTAATGATCGTGGGTGTTAGCATTTCCCAAAGTAGGTTGGCGCCTGCTAAGGTTGTTTGGTCATAAGGGTAGTGTATGAAAATTAGTTGCAGCACACATGGAGTAGCGATGGTCGTTAGTTCATGGATATGTTAGTCTGACCCAAAGGTAGATTGACAAAAGGTTGCATGTTTGTACTTTATTCACTACACCAAAGTGCCTAAAGGTAATGATTGCACCCAAAGGTGTTTCATTATTGAATGGTGTTTTGGCTAAAGTTTTAATGGAGCAAATAGTTTTTACACATGCCTTTAGATACATTTTAGAATTATGATTAAGGAACAAATCGTGATGCATCGTATCTAAATTATTTTCTTGTTCTTGAATTTTTT
>APFE030516155.1:11063-22477 GCA_000404065.3 Pinus taeda
TACATTGAACAATATGCTCAAGATATAGACTTTAAAGATGTATATGCAACTTTGAGTCAAGGAAAAAAGGTAGAAGAATTGGATTATCATGTGAAGGACTAACTCTTATATCATTGTGGGAAACTTTGCATTCCATAAACAGAGAGAGTAAAGATAATTAGAGAGGCACACACTTCTCTGATATCAGGTCACTTTGGGGTAAGTAAAATAGTTGCAGAGCTACAAAGATTTTGTTATTAGCCAAAATGAATGAGACAGTTTCTAAATATGTGAGGGGGTGTACCATGTGTGTCAAAAGCAAGCCCAGTAACAGAAAACTAGGCATGTACACTCCATTGCCAGTTCCTTCTCACCCTTGGGAAAGCGTTTCCATGGATTTTGTTGGGGGATTGCCTAAGTCTAGAAAAGGTCATGATTATCTATATCTGATTGTGGATAGGTTCAGCAAAATGTGCATTTTGATACCTTGTAATAAATAGATTACAGCTGCACAAACTACAAAACTATTCTTTGAACATGTATGGGTTCATTTTGGATTACCCACTTCTATTGTATCTGATCGAGACACCCGATTTGTGGGGAAGTTTTGGTCAAGTCTATGGGAGCTGATGGACACCGAACTAAAGAAAAGCACAGCTTTTCATCCACAAACCAATGGCCAAACAGAAGTAGTTAACAGGACAGTGATCCAGCTACTCAAAGGATATTGCAACAAACATCCTAAACTTTGGGATGAACACTTGTGTTATGTGTAACATGCTTACAATAGAGAAAAACATTATTCTACACGGAGATCTCCTTTTGAAACCTGTTTTGGTTTTACACCAAGGTCTCCTTTGGATTTTGTCTTTGGTAAAGATACCACAGTTGATGGAAACAGTGATGTAGACAAGGCAACTAGGTTCATTGAACAGATCCAGGAGATCCACCAAGGAGTACAGAAACAGCTGGAAAGGAGCCAAGCCAAATACAAGGCAAGGCATTATAAGCATCAGATGGAGCATAGTTTTCAAGTTGGTGACCAGGTCTGGCTCTATATTGGCAAGGACAGGATGCAAGGTGAAGGTAAAAAGCTAAAGCCTATCCGGTATGGACCTTTTAGGATACTTGAAAAGATTGGTGAAAATGATTTTTGCCTTGATCTACCAACTTACATGCATATCTACTCACTTGTAAATGCAGATTGCTTGAGATTGTTTGAACCTTCAATGATTGAGGATTCTAAAGAGCAAAGTCAGTTGCCTTCTATTGATGACCTGCTACCTAAATATCTCAATGAATTTCAGGAAGACAGTCTTGGACAAGAAGGTGAGGACAACACACAGAGGAAATGTTGAGTACCTCAGAATCGGACTCAAAGGTTCAAAGCCGAGCAGTGCAAAGTGGATTGATATTCGACAAGTGAGATAACAGTAACCTCACTTAGTCGATGCTTAAAAGAAAACCAACTTTTGGTGATCCAAAAGCTTTTCAGTGGGAAGGCCATGATTAAAATTGGATCCATAAAGAATAATCGAAAGAGCCATGGTTGTACCAAGTCGGGACAGACTTCAAAGAATTTAGAACAGCAACCAAAAACACCTCTAAACCAGTGGCAGTTGGCAGCCAACATGGAACGACGAGGACCTCGATTAAAGCACGCTGACCGAGGCCCATAGAGACTGTGCGGGAGGCAAAATTAGCCCCTGGAAAGCCCAAATTGGGAAACAGAGGGAGTTTTTTTATCGCGCACCACTGGGCGAAAATCCTCAAAAATGGGGGAAGCCCTGAGCACTCGGTCTCCGCACTCTAAAAATCGATGGTATTGATTGGGGGCACTCTAAAAATTGATGGTATTGATTGGGGGCACTCCGAAAATCAATGGTATTGATCGGGGGCACCCTCGGGCAGTAAGTAGTTTTGGCGAAAATGAAGCAATTCCACTGAGCGCCCGACGCGTGGCAAGTGGAGGATAGAGAAAATCGTCGCTCATCGCGCGCTAATAGTCGAGTAAGTCAACCGCGCGAAACGAGCGGATGGCGTTGGATCTGGGGGCTCTAGATCTAATGGAGAAGATGGAATTGATGGGGGATTAAGCTATGATATGAAAGAATTTGAAGTCTGAATTAACTGCCAAGGTGGAAAATGACTCATTCCATAACGTAACTGAAGAAACGAACCGACGAGGCAAGCTGGTGCAGTTTGCAGGAGGACAAGTGGCTGCTCCTTGTGAGTTTGATGATGACACTGAGATAGGGAACTCCAAGCGCAACTGTAGTAGGTGATCCGATGGAGTTGGAAGAGGAATCGAACAACCATGAGCTCGAGTGGCTTTAAAGCCATGCACAGACCAACTGAAGCGGATCTGTTAGGACTAGAAAGATGGGACACACCCACACACATGGAAGAACAGAGAAAGCAGACAGAGAAAAAAAAAGAAGAAAGAAGACAGTGGATTGAGTTGACCAAAGGCACCATTGAGCACTAGAGGGCTTGAGGAATTCTGTTAGGACCAAGCACCAAATTGGGCTCCTTTCATTATAGACCCGAGAGGTCAGAAAGTTGGTAAGGCCGAGAGTCTGTGTACTCCAGTGGCTTGGGGAATCCAAGAGCCACCCCGCCAAGCTATCCTGTGATAGGAGACTCATATTGAGCTCCTTCTTTGTAAATCTCTGCTTTAAGACACAATAAAATAAGGTCACCACTAAAAGCGAGACCGGAGATGTAGCCTTGGAGGATAGGGTGAACTCCTTATTAATTTCTTGTGTTCTTATATTTGCTTACTATATTTCTCTGTTGTCTTCCTATACAAGTGTCTATGTATTTGCAATCTGATCAATCTGTTGCTTAGATAACCTAGACGCACACCAGCACATGAGTCTGTAATACCTCCATTCAATAATTCTTAACTGAGATCACTCATAGGGTGATTATCAGATCAATATTGCATATAGAACTACATCAACCCAAAACATTAGCTTTACATTTTTTAAAAACATCATTGAACAAACCATATTTAAGATTTCCCTTTTCATTCATTCAACTACATCATTTTGTTGAGGATTTTATGGCACAATTATTTCATGTTTAATCCCATATTAGTGAAGATGGTTTTAAAACTCATTTGAAATATATTATTTTCCATCATCTTGATACAAATAAAGCCAATATGAGATTGTGCATCATTTTCAATCATTTCTTGAATTTTTTTGAAAGTTTCAAAAGCTTCAGATTTATTCTTAAACAAATACACCCAACACATTATGATGTAGTCATCAATAAAATTTACCATATATTTATTTTCATTTGCAGAGGGAATAGGCATATGGCCACACAAATAAAAATGAATCAGTTCAAGATTTCTACATGCTTTAGAAACAAAATCATGAAATGGTTGTTTGTTATGTTTTCATAGGATACAAGCATCACATTGTTTCAATTTCCTTGGAATTGTTGGAAAACCAGCAACACCATTTCTCTTCGATAAACAAAGATTTTCATAATTTAGATGTCCAAATATTGCATGCTATAAAAGACTAGATGGTACTGTTCCTTCATCATGTTGAGAATTGCATGCATAGTTTTGTACACAAGCAGACATTCCTTGCAACTTCAAGTCTTTCTTCTTCCATCATCATCATGAAAAGTGTGCTGTTCGATGCTTTTCTCACCTCAGCTTTGTCATCAAACATGTGAATGGAGTGTCCTTGTTGGCAGATTTGAACCATAGACAACAAGTTTCTCCATATCTCTGGGAGGTAGAGAACACCATGTAGAATAAAGTCAAGGAGTCTAGGAAGTTTGAGCCTAATGGTGCCAAGTCTAGTTGGCTTAAGTCTTGACTTGTCTGCGAAGTAGATTGCTCCATCTACATTGTCACTGAAATATTCAAAAAAATATTTCCAAAAAGTCATGTGGAAGGTTGCACCTATGTCAAGAAAACATGCATCTTTCCATGAAGCAAATGAAGTATTAAGCAATTCTTCAATTACTCCAATATTGCAATGTGCCATAATATAATGAGCAGATTCAGGTGCTTTACCTTTACTTGGATCTGGTGTTTTAAATTTCTCTTCATTTATTTCTTGTTGGATTTTGTCCCAAGAGAGTTTTCATGTGGATGCATCATGTCCATTTATGTTGTAGTGAATACAATGGAGAACGGGTCTTCCTCCTTGATAATGTTTTCCCCCTTCCTTAGTTATTCTTCTTTCCATGTCCTCTTTTTCCACCTCTTCCTCTAGATAATTTTTGTGTTTGATTCTTCTATTTGTGTGCAAGGCACACAACTTTTTCATGATACTAAATAGTTCTCTTCTTCTTCCCAAAATATTTCTCTCTTTCTGCAAACTTCTCCACAAGAGCGTCAAAAGTAATATCCTTAAGTTGGGCACTAGCTTGTAAGGATTAAAGATAGTGAGAAAATGTGGGATATAGTGCCTTGACCAAAGTTGTGAGAGGAATGTCCAATTTTAACATCGATGGCTTATAAATAATGCATGATAGCTCTGGTTTCAGACGTTAGAGCCAAGGGATCATCATCCTTCAACTCCAGGTTGAAGAGCTTGATCATCAACAGGACTACCTTGAGCTCAGAGTGTGAGTCATATAAATATTTCAAATTCTTTAAGGCACCAAAAGAATTGGTAGTTGGAATTATGTGAAGATTCATCTCTTCATTTACAAGTTCAGTAATTAGGCCATAGACCTTGTTGCTCTTTTTTTCCCGTATGGAAATATCTTTGTCTATTATGGACTTTACAGGGGAATTATCATCTTCTCCTTCACATACACATTTCCACAAGTCATTAAATATAAGTATGTGCTTGATATTTCTAGACAATTCATGGTAATTCTCTTTACCAATGAGCACCACACTCAAAATGGAGATAAGAGAATGCATCTTCAACAAAAAAAAAAGAGTTGAGACTAAGAAAAAAGTAAGGGAAAATTGTAAAAAAAAAAAATATTTCTATGAAGTTTTAAAATAATACTTCAACCTTTATGTTAGAAAGTGCTAGAAGTACACAAACCCTCAAAATAGATGAAAATAAAATCTTCACACCCTATGTCACAATTGAAATATCAACATATACATATTTCCGAAGCAACAATTAAGATTCCAACAAAATTAGTTGACAAATTTCGAATGGGTGAAAAAATGACTTGACACCAGTCCTCAACTACCAAATTCATGTTATGTTCCCCATTGTCAATCATTCGAACTCGTGAGGTTCCCCATTGTCAATCATTCGAACTCGTGAGATGACTTATAATGGCCAAATAATGAACCACTTACTGTCGAGGAACGGTCATATTGCGTAACTTTTCAATGGAAGCTTTTAATTAGGCGATCTTGCATGCCACCAAATGGTTCCCGTCACCAACGTAGAGAGTTTTTGGACCAAGTAGACATTGCTCTAACTTCACTTAAAATTCACCATGCACACTAACTTGACATTGCACAGTTATTTGTGTACAATGGCTTCACATCACAAATTTTCTACATGCTCACTACAACTCAGACCCACAGCTTATTTCTTTCTCATAGCATTGAAAAATGGGCATCTAATCTCTCATGTAGTGGCTCCTTCACTATTAACATTCAGTTCTGCACCTTTACAACACGACGTTCAACGTTCAACGTTATAGCATGTATCTCGCAACTCCTCTTCTCACAACGTGTATCCACTAAATGAGGGCCTATGTAAGTCTAAACGTGCATTAACACATGATTCTGAACCAACGCATCAAAATGATACGCATACCATTGAATGTAGTGTAACATAGTCTAGGATAATGTAGTATGACACAACGAACATAGAGAAAGACATTATTATGACTCGCATAAGGCACACCGGTAAGTAGGATGGCAGCGCTACAACAACGACAAGACTGAGGCAAAGGAGTTACTAGGCAGGATAGAAATGGAGGATTTGTGCTACAATACCACGTTAGGGTAAGATGGATGGTAGCTCTGAAATCAATTTTCTATTAAGGTGAACATCAATACACTTAGGAGAGACCTTTAGGATTCACATTTCATGGTCTTTTCATAGTCTTATTTTGTATTTATTTTGTATTTACATATTTACAAGTATTTTCCCAATTTTGAAGGATGAAGTGTCAACAAGTTCATATTCTCTAATACTAAAAGTTATGAAGTTTTCACCTTAAAAGTGATAAGAACCAAAAATTTCAGTGCTCTTCAAGGGGGAAGTTCCTTTTACAATGAATACAATCTTACAAAGAAATTTTTTATGATTCTAATACTAAGTCTCCTTAGTATATATAGGGAACAAATGGTACATTTATAATAAATTGTGACCACAAAATCTTCTATTTAATGTAACAATATAATAATACAAATGTAATCTCTCAATATCTAGGGCCTAATAAGGAGTTTTAGAGTTAACATGGAGCTTATATAGGGCTTAAAAATATATTTATTAATATAACATAAATTATTTATCTAATAACATATATTTAAATAAATTTGTTTGTCACTTTTATTTTAAACTCATAAACATGACAATCTTCGATGAATTAGGTCAACCATATTCATCTATAGTTGAACAATGACAACTAAGGTCAACGTTCTTCACCCATATCTAACCATAATTGACCATAGACAACCATGTTTAAAAATTGGCATTACTATGTGACAATTAAATTTCAACATCACAATGTATTACATATAAATCAACATCACAATCTGACAAACAAAAATCGACATCACAATATGATGAACAAAAAATTCGCATTGCAATGTGACAAACAAAAATCAGCATTGTAATGTAATAAACAGAAAATTGATATTGTAATATAAAAAACAAAAAATGAACCATGGTTGATCATGGTTGACTAAGGTTGACCATAGCCATCCATGTCAATCTTAGTTAACCTCAGTCAACCCTGGTCAATTCCAATCAACCACAAGCAAGCATGGTCATCTTTGATCGGTAAGCTTAAGTGGATTGCAGATTCCTCGAATATTTGGGAATCCGACAGACATGGGCGCGATCAAAAAATTCACTGTGCCCATGTCCGTTGGATTCCTAAATATTCAGGGAATCTGCAATCCACTTAAGGATGGCCATCTTTGATCAACCAAAATCATTATATAGTTAACCATGGTCAACCTTAGTTGACCGTATGCAAGCATGATCACCTTCAAACAACCATCATCATCATAGTCAACCATTGTCAACCACAGTGAATATGGTCACCATGGTTTATTGTGGTTAACTATGGTTGACTATAGTCAACTATGGTAACCCATAAATATCTATGGTGAGCATGGTCACCCATGGCCAACCATAGTAAATGATGGTCAGCTGTGACTAACCATGGTCATCTTTTGTCAACCATAGTCAACCTTGGAAAATTATAGTTAACCCATGCACAACCATGCTTAACAAGGAAAACATGGTCAACCATGGTTATAACAGTGAAACATGTTGAATCAAAGTTCATTATTGAACATGGTTAACCATGGCTATCCATGGACTACCATAAGCTATGATAGAAAACTATGGTCAACTATGGTTAAATTTATCAAACCATGGTTAACACATCCAACCATAGACAACCATAGTAAGCGATGATCAACCATTGTCAATCATAATCTATCATAGTCAATTAGTTTTGAACAACCATGGTCATCCATTGTCAACTATATGTTGAACATAATAAACTCTCTTAAACCATAACCATAGTCAACCATAGTCTACTAATCCTCCCCAAACATGTTGAGTGTCAAATAGCACATCTATATTAATAAATATGGTTGATATACAATAATAGTTGTCATTTTCATAAGTTGATTCATTATAAAAGATGAAAATCTCATTTGCAGCTACTAATATAATTGTGCTAATACTAATTTTAATTAACAAAATAATTTTAATATTAATTAAAAAATAGAAAAAAACATACATCTTATATAATATATTAATTTTATTAAAAATTAACCCAAAAGTTTTTTCCTAAAAAGTTTCAAGTCTATAATAAAACTCATCTTCAAGACACAGTGATGAGCCTTATTATAGACTTAAACTTCTACCAAAACTGTGAAAATAATCTCAAGATTCAGAAATCTTCAAAATCTAACATGTGATTTTGCTCATTTAATGAAACTCCACGTCATGATAAGGTAATTGTGAACCAGAATATAAACATGTGATTTTGCTCGTTTAATGAAACTCCACTTCCCGATAAGGTAATTCATGTGAACCAGAAGAGAGACCACACGGCCTCATCATTCGATCAAAATTGACGACTGCAAAGAAGAGCACCATGGAATTATCTTTGCTAATGATGCCTCGTTTTCCTTACACGGCCTCATCGTGCTATCACAACTGTCGATCAGTACGCAGAGGGCCAGCGATTTCTTTCGGGGAAGAAAATGGCAAGGGCGGGCGATAACTTCAAGCTTTCGGGGCCTACACCTCTAGCTAACATCAACTGGTAACAACGTTCACTGGCGTTCGTCCCCAGAAGAACGATTTTCTTTTTTCAGTTTTTTTAAATTAATGGGGTTGCTCATATCTTTTCTCCAAAATTGTTTGGAAAAATTCATCTTAGTCAACATGTGGGAAAACGAAAAAATTATAAGAGGTATATTTTCAGATTATTTCGGAAATTTTCAAGAGTCTATTCTAAAAACCCCCATAACTCTTGAGAAATTATGCCCAATATCTCAGTTTCAGCTCAATCTTCTCTGCGAAACTAGGTCAGGAAAAATACCATTTGAGATAATTTTCATCTTGCAACAAAATTAATGCAGTTCGGATCCAAATCACAGAAGATGCATAGTGGCCAGTCTGGTGCAGGGAGTCTATGTCTCAGAACGCGACCGGCAGGAACACAGGCGCGGGCTGGACACTTTGGCCGAAAAGTGATGGAGCTTCTTCAATTTCCAGCTCCTCAAAAAAGCCAACGACGGAAAATCCATATTTGCCGCAGTGTACCTGTGGAACTAGGGATTGAAACGAATGCGTTCTATCGAATTCCCGCTGCTTGGCTTGCGGTCAATGATTTGGTTCCGTCGCCGGATTTCGGGAGGGCGGACAGGGTTCGAGAGTGGTGGGCAGATTTAAGGATGGCACACAGCATTCGACAATGGTGGGCTCCGAATCTCGGTATCCAGTACAGCGAATTTAGGATTTCCGAGGTCCCTGGACTCATGAAGCAGATGACTTTTGCCATGCTGGGTTTTGCCTCTGGCATGTTGGGGGAGGAGAATGAACGGAGGTATCTTTGAATGTCTAAGATTCCTAGGAATCTGGTGAAGTTATTTACTCGTTTTTCATTAAATATTTGTGTTCCATCAAGATTTTACAAGGATACCTCTCAACAAAAATGAGATTGTTCATTCGAATTTTCCTGAAACATTTCTACTTTCTCAATGTCTTTATCAGCATATGAAATTGATAAATGCAGGATGGCAAGGCCACAACAACGACGGAATTGAGGCAAATGAGTTACTTGTGCTCCGATATCATGTTAGACCAAGATGGATGGTAACTCCCAAATAATTTTTCTATTAAAATGAACATCAATATATCTACGCTTACCAGAGCCACTTCGGATTCACATTCCAGGTCCTCTTCGTATTATTATTCTGTATTTAAGTATTAACCAATATTGGTCTAATATAATAGGAATAGGTGTTAATAGGTTCATATGCTCTAATACCAAAAGCGAGGAAGCTTTTACTTTAAAAGTGATAAGAAATAAAAATTTAGTTTTTTTGGAAATTTTTTTTATAATGAATAAAATCATATAAGACAAAATTTTATGATTCTAATACCTGGGCTTCTTTCGTGTGTATATAAGGAACAAATGAGAAAACTTCTAGTTTGTGTAACAATATAATAATACAAATGTAATCTCTCAATATCTAGAACTTAATAAGAGGTTTTGGGGTTAATATGGAGCTTATATAGGGGTTAAAAATATATTTATTAATATATTTATAAATTATTTTATCTAATAACATATATTTAAATAAATTTGTTGTCGCTTCTATTTTAAACTCATAAACATGATAATATTTGATAAATTAAGTCAACCACATTCATTTATAGTTGAACAATGACAACCAAGGTCAATTATCCAACCATGTTAAAAATCTAGCATTGCAATGTGGCAATTAGATTTCAACATCATAATGTATCAAACATAAATCAACATCACAGTTTGATAAACAAAATTCGACATCACAATATGATGAACAAAAATTGACGTTGCATGTGATGAACAAAAAATTGGCATCGCAATGTGACAAACAAAAATCAACATTGTAATGTAATAATAAAAAAATCAACATTGTAATGTAACAAACAAAAATTGAACCATGGTTGATCATGGTTGACTAAGGTTGATCATAGCCATCCATGTCAATCCTTGTTAACCTTAGTCAACCTTGGTCAATTTCAGCTGACCATAAGTAAACATGGTCATCTTTGATCAACTATAATCACCATATCATCAATCATAATCAACCTTAGTTGACCATAAACAAGCATGGTCACCTTCAATCAACTATCTTCACCATAGTCAACTATTGTCGACCACAATGAATGGTCACCATGGTTTATTGTCATTAATTATGGTTGAGCATAGTCAACTATGGTAACCCATAAGTATCTATGGTGAGCATGGTTACCCATGGTCAACCATAGTAAATGATGATCAACTGTGACTAACCATGGTCATCTTTGGTCAACCATAATTAACCTTGGAAAACTACGATCAACCCATGCACAACCATGCTTAACATGGAAAAACATGGTCAACCATGGTTATAATGGTGAAACATGTTCAACCAAAGTCACCATTGTTGAACATGGTTAACCATGACTATCCATTGTCAGCATGGACTACCATATGTTGTGATAGAAAACTATTGTCAACCATGGTCAAACTAGTCAAACCATCGTTACACGCTCAACCATACTCAACCATAGCCAACCATAGCCAACTATGATCAACCATAGTCCATCATAATCTATCATAGTCAGCTATAAAAAGTTGTGAACAACTATTGTCATCCATAGTCAACTATATGTTGAAAATAGTAAAGCCTTCTAAACTATAACTTGTCATATTCAACCATAGCCTACTAACTTTCCCTAAGCACATAGAGTGTCAACTAACACGTCTATATTAATGAATATGGTTGATATACCGCTATAGCTGTCATTTTCATAAGTTGATTCACTTAAAAACTAGCAATTGTCCCAAAAGGTACAAAGAGAGGCCGATAGGATTATTAAATTGGAATTGTAAAATTTAGTTTCAGAATGAAATCTCATCTATGAGGAGCTTTGGGGGCCTATAGATTACAAGAGAATAGCAGAAATTTTTCAGTAAACATGTTAGTTGCGTACTGATCATCTTGGCGGTTGGAGACAAAACTGGTGTTTATA
>APFE030516155.1:22885-44460 GCA_000404065.3 Pinus taeda
ATAAAAATAGAAAACAAACACCAATAACATTTTAAAAATGGTCAAATGACGAATACATAAAGGATAAAAAATATAAAACAAAATAAAACCAACACATAATCAAGACAAGCAGTTGACTTTGTTGATATACAATATTGTCACAAGATTATCACTAGGAAAACCAACTCTCTTTCCTCAGCATCATACTCCTTCATAAATATTTTTTCCAAATAAAAACTATGGCTTGGCCAACAAATAAATGTCACTTTTAAAACCTAGTAGCAGTGCTCAGCACCACTATGCCCATAGCCAATATTTTTTCCTCTGCAATATGATCAACCTTAGCCCTATTATGCCCTCTATAGCTTTGATCAATACAATGTGAAGCCCTAACTCATCAATTCAACATCAACATCAATAAAAGACACTCTTACTGCATCAGACTCTAATTGGACAATTCTCGTTCAGCCATATGTGAACATGCAAAAAAATTCCACTGTGAACTCTATGGCAATTCAGGGCTAATGGTAGCAAGAAATAATTATAACAATGACAATGCATCTAGAACAATGTATATAGCAATTATTGCATAACTCTAATTTTGGTATGCTCTCAACAATGTGTCACTCGGTAGCAATAATACTTTCACAACAAACACTTTGTTTCTGCCATCAATAGTACATGCAATCAATTCCTTCTCTACATATGCAGGTAGCAATTTATCTGAGGATCTCTCAAATGCACAACATTGTCAATCACACAGCCTATAATCGTATTATGCATACGAGCACACTACTTTGATTATGCCCATTGCATAGTAACTTATTCAATGTAATTCAATGAACAATCTTGGTGATTACAATAACCAGTCACCTTCTTCAGTGACATAATATCATATGGACTGCTTTACCCTCACCTCCTTAATTCAGAGTTTTCACTTTTGTAGATAAACCCCCTTAATGACTAATAATATAAGACTTGTATGATTTCAATGTGGCCTCCAAGCAGCCTTAGTCCAACAGAGGAAATGACCCAATGAAACCTTTGCTTATTAGTGCATGAAATCATAGTTGGACAATCGTTGCTTGCCGTCTACTTCACAATATTGTATGTGACCTCTGGTTGCAATGTCTCAAGTAGATTGATGTGCCACTAATTGCTTCACTATTTTGCTATGAAAATCATCTTCTTGCCACTAATCTAAATATATTCCTTTATCACTAAAGCATTTATCACTTCCACTCCTTAACCATGACTTCAATCTTCCCTTGAAACTTTCTCAAAAACTGGCTTGAAGGGAATTTCAATTTTTCCCTAGAGCTCCTTAATGACTGTGTATGAATTTCTCTTAGTTCTATCACAAAGATGACTAAGACAAACTGTGAATGAATGTTACAGCTTCAGAAAATCTTTGAGTCAAGTCAGATCACCCAAAATATCTTCCATAATAAGGTTGACATGGATAAAAGAAATAAAAGTAAAAGAAAATCCAATAATTCCATCCATCTCTAAGTGCTTGATTGAACAGTGAACCATTGAGCACATAAGACTTCCATTTAAGCTACCAACAAGGCAAGGGAAGGCATTAGGGAAAAAGTTCAAATGGAAGATGGATTGGTGATGAGACATGCTTTTGAGCAACTCATCAACCAAGATTTTTGTGGCAAGGAATACGACACTTCTCATCTTTAAATGGTGGTCATATCCATAGACCAAACTTGTCAGATTCATCATCCATGGTGATGATGAAATTGGTAGAAAGCCGAAACTAACTTTAATAAAGAACGAGTCAATGAGTTTTGGCCAGGGTTTAACCACATAACTTAAATCCAGAGTTCAGCTGGCTGATTTGAACTTTAACATGAATGAATAGATCCAAAGCCTAGCTGAACTACTAAAAAGTTCTGAGCAAATTGAATTTCACCTAGAGAAGTTAGTTGCTGTGCTGAATCTTTGTTAAACTAAGTCAAATTTTAAGAAAGGTTGAAAGTTTATACATATAGATTCAAGGTTAAGGTTAAATGGCTTTATCCTAATTCTTCAATCAGTTTGCATGGCCTCCTGAGAGGTCTATTCCATTATACACAACACATATTCTTGCCAAGTAGGAAAAGAATTTCTGGCTGCTCTAAAAATTGTTAGATGATATGACAGCAACATTCCGTCTACTTTTTTGTATCACATGACCATTCTCCATACAACTGTTAGATGATATGACAGCAACATCCCTTCCACTTTTTTGTGTCATATCTTGTATGTGTTGTTACTTATATGGCCTAATCGAAATGTTCTGATAACTAATATTTCAGAGTGAATATGACTGGGAAATGTAGCTTGATAACTAATATTTCAGAGTGAATATGACTGGGAAATGTAGCTTGCCTTAATTGATACTTTTACTTGGAATGGGAATTATCTAGCAGTTATCCATGCCATTTCCTTACTGTTCCCTTTATCTGGCTGAATTTCATGTAACGATATATAAAGTTCCAAGTTAAACCAGCTATCTGCACAGGGCATGCACAAGGCATGTTCTTGAAGGAAAGCTTTAGTCCTGATATACAATAAATTCAAATCAAATCAAATAAAAATGAATGTGACTGATAGCATAAGTTGTTGAAGAGAAGTCATGTTGCACAAGGAATGTTGTTGAAGGAAAGTCATGTTGCACAAGTTATGTTTTTGAAGGAAGTTCTTAGCTCTGAAGTACAATAACTCCAAATAAAATGAAAATGAGAGTGACAACATTTTTTTGGTATGCCAAAGCAATTTGTCTTTTGATCTGTATGCCAACCATTTGCCTTCTGTATAATTAATTATTAAAATAATTTGTAAACATGGATCCTCAGAATAAAAAGATTCACTTGTCCAAGAAATTCAGGTGGTAATGTCACCAGTATTTGAGGTGATATTTGAAATACTATATGATTGGAAGTACAATCTTCATATAGTACCATTGTTCTAGTAGTAAATGGAAGCAATTATTAGGTAAGTCTGCAGAACATAGAAAAGATCAAGAAGACATTCTACTGGAAAGCATGACAATAAGCAGAGGGATACCAATACCATATAAAACCTTTAATAGAACACGAAGAACATGTCTTTGAAGGCATAAAAGCTGTGGTAAAGCAAGTGAAACATTTACCATTGATGAGTGAACTAAACAGTAGGAGCATGACTGTTGCATTTCACTTTAACATATGGTTTACACATGGAGATGTGCTTGGTAGGTTATAACTAAACATATATACAATGAAAGTATTCGTTGGCTTCTAAACATATGTACAATAAAGCATTCTATCACATATAGTTGTAATTGAGAATAAGCAGCTAATCATATATGCATGATGGGCCATGGCATCAACAACACCAATTAGTGTTTATTGTGGTGCCATATTGTGCGAGTTGTTCTTGTAATTGATGCCGCATTTGCCTGTGTCCATCTCTTTAATAAATGTGAATTGTTAGCTTATGTAGTTTTCTTATTCTCTTTAACAACTCAATTGTTGGGCACAAACGGTAAAGCGACAATGATTGCTGTGGCAAGATCCTTGTCTGCATATCTTTTAAGGTTAGTTCCTGTTGCTGGATTTCTTCGCAACATGCATAAAACATTCGTAGGTAGCCTGTATCCATACCTGTTGCCATCAAAAAAGGAAACATTGTAAGTGACAATGGATATGTTTGACAATTTTGTTTGAATATATAAAATAAAATAAACGATTCCAACAAGTATAAAATCATATGAAAGGGTATGTAATAACAAGCAAATGTATGTGAAAGTTTGTTATGTAGTGAGTGGTGTTTACCATGTGTGTAATTTTGGAAGACAGGTTGTACGATTGGCTAAAGTGTATTATCCTGAATAGATTTTGATGCAAGCAATGACTCTTCTTGTTGTCTACGCTGAAGATATGGATTCTTGTGCATTTGTGCAATGCGTGAGAATGGGAATGTTGGATTGATGCGTATGTCTGCCAATGACCGCACTCTTGAAATTGCAGTGAACGTTAGCCCTTGACGTTCTCTGGTGCCGATGTCCACTGTTGCTTTGTCTAATGTCATTCCTTGTGACTTGTGGATCGTTAAAGCCCACGCCATCTGAAGTGGTATTTGACGGCGTGTACCCCTTGTGATGGGAGAAACAGGTACATATGTTGGGTGTGAAATGTCCCATGGTGTTCCTTTGTATTGTTTAAAGTCGACAACCACGAAGGATGGTAATTCTGGGGGCTTTGAATCAATTGAATAAAATATTGAGATGACCTTTCCAAGTGCGCCATTGACGAGCCCTGCATGTACCATAAGTTGCTGGTGAGCATAACTTTTTGTTCATTGAATAAGAGCACTTTTGCAGGCAGCTGTTCATTTTGTGTTGTAGTAGGAGTCTTCTGCCTTTGTTGTTCTGCAGAACAAACCGCTACTGGGATGTTCAATTTTTTAAGCATTATCTTATTATGTAAGATAGTTGAGTTGTTTGTTGCAAATAGGTGCATGGATTCTTCAAATGTGCATTTTTATTCATTTGTAAGAGATGAACTTGTTCTCGACATTAAGTGCTGCCAATCTTCAAGTGTAGCTATTCCATTCCGAAGATTTGCAAGTATTTGCTGGAAAGCAACCTGGGATGGGCTAGTTCCTTGTTGACGGAAAATGGTTGAAAGTGTTATGAATATGTCAAAGCTGTGCCAAAGTGCAGTGCCACGTGATGTCCCAGCGTATAAAGGAATGTATTTTACAGGTGGTAGTTGGCCTAAATCTCCGACAAGGATAATTGAGCGGTTACCAAAGGGTGCATTCCGATGAAGAGGAAATGCCTCTCTTAGACGATCGTCAATGCGAGAAAGCATTTTGGGACCAATAAAACTCATTTCATCAATGAGAATGTATTCTACATGACGGAGTTTCTCTTGCAGTTATAGGAGCGGTTGGCCTTCGAGAGGATGCATTGTTTGGATAGGGATACGAAGGGCAGAGTAACAACAAAGGGTTTTTGTTTGCTTGTGAGTTTTCGACAAATGCTTGTTGCAGACATTTAATCAAATGGGATTTTCCTATGCCACTTGTCCCTTGTATGATGATTCTGCGTGGTGGTTTTGGCGAAGGGGCTTTGAAGTGTGAAAAAATAGTTGTAAAAGCTATGTTTTGGGTAGGGGATAATGTGTGATCATGGGGAAGGTTGGAAAAAGAATGATGTTGGTTTTGAATGGTTGAGTGGTTGAATTCAATGAAATTTATGGCAGTTTCCTGCAAGGGGGGAGGGATAGTATTTTGTGACCAATTGTGGTTGACATCGAAGTCATGGTAGCCAATCATGTCGAGGTCATCAATTGCAATATTGTAACCTGGGTGCAGCTGAGAGAGGATTTTCCATTCATTCATCTGCATGGAATCAGGAGGGGTGTGCGAGGTAGTTTGATCTTCAATAGGTGGGATTTGTGGGTTCTCAATTTCTCGATGGACATGCCATGGTGTATATGTACCCTTTTTTTGTTCCCAGTGGGCGATAATTTCTACATCAGTTGAACCAATATCACCAGGGAGTGTTCGGAAGGGGAAATACAATAGTAATTCGCTCCAGCAGAAGGTGGCATAAGAAGGAGTAGCAGAGGAAGGAATGACATTGTAACATGGCAAGACATGTACAATCATTGGGGGGAATATGTGTTTCCATTGGTTATTCCTCCGCTGGGCAGAATATGACCACGAGCGTCCAGCTTCAAGGAGGGTCAATGATTCTAATGAGGCAGGCCTGTTCATATATACAACGATAAAGTTTGGTGTCGACCTGGGATTTTCAGTGTCTTATGAAACACGTCTGAAAACAGCCCTGTTGACATTCAAAGAATGAAATGTACGGCTGCAGAGAGAAAGAGGTAGCTTTTGTAACATATGGCATATTTCTTGTGCACCGATGTCTCTATTTGCAATCGTTTTTGTAAGGAGTTTTCAGATGACAGCAACAGTAGGCGCTTCTGGAAGGGCACTTTCTGATAGCCGTGATAGCATTTGACGGTAGTTTTCAGATCTTGTTTCTACTTTTGCTGCATACTTTGAAATATATTTCAACATAGCATGGCGAGAAAGGACTGGCTGGCAATCAACATTCGCTCTCCAAATAGAGAGTAGATCGACATTGTGAATATTCAACCTTTCATCATTGCGAGCAGGGACGTAGGTTTTATGACCTTTATCGTCAATGAAAAGTGAAGAAGTGGATTTCAACTCCCATGGTACTCTATAACGGAAGCTAAGTACATTGTCTTTCTTACGAAGACAAGAAGATTCATGACACTTTGTATGACGTTGAACGCAGTTGACGAGCTCTGTATAGTCTTCAGACTGATTGGACGCGAATATTGATGCTGTGTCAAGAAGACATGAGTTATGAATTGTTGATTGGTCAAGTGGAATATTTCGGTGTTCTGCTTGGCGTGGATTCCAGGCAGTTATGTAGTGGTCGAAATATTTCTGTGCATTAGCAATTTCTAGTGCATTGTCCCAATCAAGTGTGTCCATGTCTGGTGCATTTTGTAGCCAGAGGAAGCCATGAATGTGTGCGGATCCTCGATGTTGCCATTCGTATCTGAAAATAATATGAAGTTTACATATGGTTAATACATATATATACAATGTATAAAATTAATGTAGAGGGAAATGGATATTAAATAATACCTGCACTAGTAGTCGATTGCATGGAGGCCTTTTTGTAGGATTTCTTCAAGGAAAATTGTAAATCTGCAATGCATATATTGGGCTGTTAGATGTGGGTTTTTAATTATGTTTTGAATTTTCCATTGGAAGGGGTTGACTGAATTGGAAGGAACACTGTTGGGCATGATTGTGTGCAAGTCATGCCATTTAGTATCAGCTGCGCTGAGAGTGAAGAAGAAGGTTGGGCTTCCTATTTGCGTGATCATGTCAGTCAGCTCAGATCGTCGTTTGTTCCAGAAAGACCGTGTTCCTCGTAGGGCTGAACCGAACCGCATTATTTTCTTTGGCAATCTTGATTCTGGAGAATCATGCAGACACTGCTGTAGATCTGAAACTGTTGTTGGCAAGTTGTTTTCAATGTACTTTTTCACGAAAACCTTAGCTATTTCTTGGCTACAGTGGCGCAATAGAATGTTATAAAGATAATAGCGGAATTTTGGGTCTTGGCCGAAGTGGTTATCATGGTAGTGCAGCAAGTGTAAAGCATATTCATGCATCTCAACTTTTGTAAGTCTTGGTTGCATGATCATTGCGTTTCCTGTAGGGAAGAGTGTGGGGAATGCCATGGCAAAGAGGCCGATGGTGTTGTATTCATTCATAGCAGTTAAAGATATTGGAGGCCAATCAATAGAGCTTGTTGAATTTGAATGGGGCAAGTGCAAATAGTTACAAATGTGCTCAAGCTCAGTGCATGAATTTGGGAGGATTGGAACGAAAGAAGAGGGTTGGATTTCTGATGGAGGTAGCATGACATTAGTATCATACGTAGAATCAATAGTGGCTTGATGGGGTTCAGAAGACGAGGTGGTTACATTATGGAGAAGGGAAGAAATGTCTGTAGGGTGATTTGGCAGCGCAGAAAGTGCAGATGAATTGAATTGAACATCAGGGTAGTAAGGGTCATTTTTTATTTTGTATTCAAGGGCTGCAAGGACACATGATTTGCAAATGAAGAATTCGTAAGCTTTTTCAGATGGAGTTTTCCTTTTGACAATGAGGATGTCTAAGTCAGAGAGCATTCGGGGTAAGTATTTGGCAATAGTGGTGATGTCTTGAGGGAAACTAATTATATGGCCACTATATTTGTATTGACCACCACGGGAATGAGTGACTTGTAGAATGGGGTTGACACGTGCGATGAGCATTTCTTCAACCTGTGTTAACTGGTGAAGGACATAGGGTTGTTCTCCAGGGTCCATGTTGTTTAGTTCAGAAAACCGACTAGCTGATTTGGATGACGCACAACGAAAACAAGAGAGTCTACCATGGAAAAGCTTTGTTTTCATTCCTGGGTATGCTTCCTTGCATATTGTGCAAACATGCAAGGTAGAAAGTCCATCAATCCTTTCTCGAAAGCGACGGTGTTCATCATTAAGGGGAGGGTTATATTGGAATTGATGAATGTGAGATGGGTTGGTTTGTATAGTTGGGAGTGCATTTGAGGTGGGAAGGGATGTAGAGGAAGTAGTATGGTTGTTGCGATTTTCATAAAGTAGTCGATGTCGTGCCTTTATTCTATCCTTTTGTTGTGCATAAAGAAGACGACGCCGCTCATTTTTGGCTGCAACTTGATTGTTTGTTGGCATATCTAAACAAGTACAAATAATTATTGTTAGTTTTGCTAAATGAGTAGTGCATGTTTGGAGAATGTAGTACAAGTATTAGAATTAACTTTTTTTAGGTAGATTAGGTAGAAGGAAAAACATGCAATTAGGAGTGATATAAAATCATATGTTATTTTGGCGTCTAACATTGAAAGGAGAGAAGCAAGATAAAAAATATGTTGCTCCCTTCTTCTTCAATTGTTTTTTTTGTTTGGCATGTTTGAACGATAAAATGAATAGATTATCAAGCAAGAGATCATTGTATAGCATATAGACAACGAATGAGAAACATATGTAGTAACTCTTTGCAAATCTTGATATCTATATTATTAAAATGTAAATGGCAAACATACGTATTTTGGAAGGACTGGAAGAGAGTATTTGAAGTGAAAGCTAAAGTTTGCGTCATAATAACATGGGTGTGTAAGTTACAACAATATGAGACAATGAGTTGTGCGGAAATGTTTGTTTATGTACAAAAAGTTGTGTTTGAAGAGACCCTAAAAAGCAGTTCACAGGCGGCAAACAATAGGTCATTTTGAAGTGGACATTGTTTGAAGGTCAGTCAGTGCTTCTTTGCATGCAGAGGCATATTGAATTTATTCTGAATTGATCAGTATTGGTTGCAAGTGTTGAACACCGTTGAAAAAAATCTGCTTTAATGGAAAGTGTTAGTTGGAAGCGTCGTCTTGAAATTTGGCCACAAATTTCCTGCAGACCAGTTGGTTCGATAGAAAGAAGGAACAAGTCTTTTGTCGTGATGCCCATGAGCTCGTTTCTTGCATCATTAAAAATTGTGACGTCTTGCAGATTCCCGGTGTGGTCATGTAATTCAATTTTAAGTTTGTACTGGTAGTCACATTCTGGGAAGTCACCGTTACATTTGTACAATGCCATCCCATGGAGGAAACATGGGCCATGCAATTCAGGTACCAATTCAAGTGCTAAACTGCATCTACATGCTTTCAAGTTTTTGCAGATTTTTCTTGTTCCACATGTAAGCTTGTTACAGACCAAAGGGCATCCTTCTAAAATTATTCTATGCAGGGCCACAGGACATATGCGAGTCACAAAAATCATATAACTCCCAACAAAAGATAGATGCCTCCCTTCATATTTCAACCCAAATATGTGGCAGTTCATATGAGAATTGAGAAAGACTGGATGATCCAATGCAAGAAGCTTGAGATTAGGTCCAGAGCTAGAAATGGCAAGGACTTGAAAATTTGCAGTAGTAAGGAGGAAATAATGAAGAGGGTTGCTAACATTCCTGGACTAGAGAAGCCCTCTGTTTTTTGCTGGTTGTTGTCGATGATCTTTTAGAGGACAGGGTATTGTTAGAGGGATGGAGTGACTTCTTAGACCCTTACGAAAAGAATAAACTGGCCGTGCTGGATATATACTCAAAATATCCCTATCTCATTCAATCTGCAATTGATTATGAATTATGCGTGCAGGTTGATACATTTGTGGGGAATAGCTTTTCTACACTTTCAAGTCTCATAGTGTTGCAAAGGACTATGAGAATGGATAGGGCGTAGGATTTTGAAGGTTCAACTGTGGCTCCGTATGCTTACAACATTGATGGCCCAGTAGGAGGACCTAAAAGATGGGCAACCAGCATGTCGAATTTGAGCCTTGCTGCTATTAGCTATGGATATAATGAGGTCTCTTGCCAGTGAAAGACTAGAATAAGATTGCTCAATTTTTTGCAGATTTAGACTTGAATCTCAACAAGGTGATTTTCTGTAACATTATTTTGTAAGTTGTATGCTACAAAGAAATTGCTTGGTCAATACCTCTTGTAGAAGCTACATTTTATGTGCATTTTGTATGATTCTTCCTCACGATCATGCTCTTCAAATATGATCTAATAGATTTTTTAACAGAGAATGGGAGATAATGGTGCCTCAATACCAATTGGTGTTGTTCAAAACAAATTGTTATATACTATTGTTAAATTGGGTCTATATTTATTTTAGAATTAATGAAGTTTGTTCTTGAAGATGTTTATTCTAAATGACTATTTTGGATATTTGGCAATTTCTTATACAAAATTAGATGGTTTGACTCTAAAACTATAACGAACGAGGACCCTAGCTTGTCTTTCCAATGCAATCAGCTATTTCTGGTTGTAATAAAAAGGGATTGATTTTCCTGTCATCACAGAGTTGAGTAGAGACTATAAGTGATTCTTTTTTTTTTTTGTAAAAGCGGCCAAACAAAAGATTCTGAAGAGAAATTTAAAAGCATTGTCATTAATTGTGTTGTAGAGAAGATCGGACTGTATTTTTTTATTATAAATGCTGGACAACTTCAAGGTTCTCAGCTTCAGAGTGGACAAATCCTGAATTTGCCATTTGCCAGTATTATTGGTGCTCCTGGTTCAGGGAAATTAAACCGTATGCCAATGCTAGCATACGGCCTAGGTGCAATTGAATCTAATGTACCAGAGGGAATTGGACGGATGTCAACTGTAGATTATAAGAGCCAGAATGTGCACATTCTCCAAGGGAATGATTATTCCATTTCCAATACTGTTTGTTTATCTTCCCTTTTAACAACATCTGATTTTGAAGGTGGAATGAACATTTCAGGAATTAAAGCAAGCACTATTTAGTATTGAGTATGGAAATGCATCAAAATGTGATGTTGAATTCTTGTCTGTGAAAAGAATATGTATACATAGTTTTTAGAATAAACTTACTCGAGAACTATACCCTACTTTTATGTTGAACCATTTTAGTTTATATTTGTATTAATCATAATACCTCTGGCGTAGCTTGTGTCAAACCGATATACTTGTTTTGAATGATCCATAATAAAATGCAAATTACAGATCCTAAACAAAGATATTCAATTGGTACAAATGATGTGCAGGCATTGCAAAGTTCCATCTTCCAAATGGCTATTTGATTATTTTTCCAAACAAAAGTATCGTATGCACTGTAGTGTCCACGTTCTTAAGAGCATATAAATAATTCCAATTTGCAATCACAAAGGATGATCCAGTTTTATGTTGCCTTCCCATGTCATGACTGGCTACAGTTTTTAGACTAGGTCAAGAACCTACTACAGAACAAAAGTATCTTATGAACTGCAATGTCCATCTTCACAAAATCACATACAACAAATCATAGCTATAGGTTATGATATCTTTACTGTGTGCATATGGATGCCTAAGTATTTTCAGTTGATAAACGAGTAGTGCATGTTTGGAGAATGTAGTACAAGTATTAGAATTAACTTTTATTTATTTGAACATAGAATTACTATTTTTTCTTTCAACATCGGTGAAGGTAGGTAGATTAGGTAGAAGGAAAAACATGCAAATAGTAGTGATATAAAATGAATAGATTAGCAAGCAAGAGATCAATGTATAGCATGTAGACAACGAATGAGAAACATATGTAGTAACTCTTTACAAATCCTGATATCTATATTATTAAAATGTAAATGGCAAAAATACATATTTTGGAATGACTGGAAGAGAGTATTTGAAGTGAAAGATATAGTTTGCATCATAATAACATGGGTGTGTAATTTACAACAATATCAGACAATGAGTTGTGCGGAAATGATTGTTTATGTACAAACAATCGTGTTCCAAGAGACCCAAAGAGCAATTCACAGTTGGCGAACAATAGGTCGTTTTGAAGTGGACATTGCTTGAATGTCAGTGAGTGCCTCCTTGCATGCAGAGGCATATTGAATTTCTTCTGAATTGACCAGTATTGGTTGCAAGCGTTGAACACTGTTGAAGTAGTCTGCTTTAATGGAAAGTGTTAGTTGGAAACCTTGTCCTGAAATTCGACAACAAATTTCCTGCATATCAGTTGGTTCAATAGAAAGAAGGAACAAGTCTTTTGCCGTGATGCCCATGAGTTCGTTTCCTACATCATTGAAAACTGTGACATTCTGCAAAGTCCCGGTGTGGTCATGTAGTTCAGTTTTAAGTTTGTACCGGTAGTCACATTCTGGGAAGGCACCGTTACATTTTGTACAATGCCAAAGATTGTTAGAATGCTCCACAACCTTCTTCATGCATTGTTTTCCATTGAAATCTAATGGACATGCTAGAAAGTAGAAGTCGTCCATATGAAGAGCAGTAATTGTTGCTCGAACTGAAACCCAGATTGCTTTATCGGAGAGTTGCATGCTGGCAATTTCATAAAGCGTCTTTCGTGGTAGGGCACGTTTCGAAGCAACACCATAGTTCCTACTCAAAGATGGAGAAGAGGAGCTATAACCTGTTACACGAAACCATGCATGTAGTTGGTGAGTTTCTTCAACTTGTGGATTTATTGTGAGAGTGCTTGTTGGTATCGTCCCTATTGTGGTGCCATTAAAGTCAGATACGCGACCTCCTTTGATTGCAAGGATTGGTGGGTTGTCGAAAGAGTAGAATTTAGAAAGGTTATGTCCTATATGGTCACAATGGTCTCCCCATAATGTTACATCAATGCTAAAACCCAACTTATCTTTTAATATTAGTGTTTTCATTAATGTTTCACTTCCATCTTTCCGTCGAATTGTTGATGCAGGTGAAGTGGAGGTAACAACACCAATGACATCCACATTCATATTTGGACGTGCATTTTTTATTTCATCAATAGTCTTGAAGTGAAAGCTCTGGTAAGGGAACGTTGGATCATCTGTGGGACATGGATGGATAGTGGAAGCAGCAAACAAGTAAATTTCCCATTTGTTCTTGAGGTGGTTGTAGATTGGATTTGCTTCTTTCACTGTGCCATTTGAAACAATGTATAGCTGCCCAACTTGAATTAGATTGTAAAGAGATTTGGCCAGTTCAGCAAATGCAGAAAGGTGGATCTCTTCCTTATCACGATTGATAAGGTCAAAACCAAAAACTTTCCTGAACCTTGTACATTGGTGTAAGCCTTCAATGATGTTTTTGCCGATGCCCTACCTTGGATTGACCAATATTTTCGGTAAGGGCTTAGTGCCGTGAATGGAATTGTTGTAGTTGTTCCCATAGTTGGTGGAGTAACTACAGAGGGCAAGGTATCGTCAGCATATGAGGAGCTAAATTGGGATGTACCTGCTTGTGCATGTAGTAGCGTCGATGTGTCCCTCGTCAATGCTGCTGAGCGCATCACAACTTCAAGCTCAACAACTCGGATGGACCTTATGTAAACCAATGAGAAATGAATTAATGAAGATTCCATTTTCCTTCTTTAAATGCAAGAAGCATTTAGAAGGGAAAAATTAAAAGAGGGTAAATTCAAATGGTGGGCCTTACGAGGAGTTTTGGAGCACTGTGCAAGCTGCTTTTTTAAGTAGAATTATCGAGCCAATTTGGATGTCTCTAGATACAACCTGTGGACCATATGCGGATGGTAGCAAAGTCTTATGTTGATGTGTTCCATTAGATAGAGTGATGTGGAAGTGCGAGGATGTTGTTTTTAATGAGGTTACAGAACCAACATCGATTATCTGAAGTAGTGGTTGAATCTCGGTGCAACCATTCAGCAACAGAGGAATGGCATTCGTTGTCAAGGCTGTCTCCATAATATTAACAGGAGGTTTCTTTTTCCCGTGATAGGAGCACCTACAATGCATCAATTTCACCACAACACAAAATTCTAGTCAAAGAAGATGTGATGTGAATGCAGAATCTAATCTAAGAAGGCTAACTTTTGATGGTGAAACAATAATAAGGGCACAACCTAGATGGGGAGGAGAACAACCTCTCATATTAACCACCCAAGGTAGACCACATTAACAAAAGTGCATGTTAATTAGATTCAGTACTGTCAAAACATTATTGAAATAGCAACATTTGCCAGCCATTACTGATACTGATCCTTTCTTGAATATTTTGTTCGCACATGACATGTGATCTTCTAGGAAAAATCCACACATTTTTTACACAATGTACAACCCATTAAGAGATGTGTTTCAAGCAAGGCAATTGCCATATATTTCGCTCACTTAATTTACCCTTTGCAGGAATGAAATGGATAGGCCTCCATAGTATTTTTTGCATAATTTATACTTATCTGTGCACTCTAGGGTATGTTTGCCTAAAACTATATATTTCTTGTAAACCTACGCTATATGGTATTAAGAGATGTGTTGAAATATGGGCAACAGGTTTCAGTCATCAATGTAAAAGAGGCATTCGGTTCCCATATCAAACAAAGTTGAAATACAAAATATAAAACCCACCATCCAAAATAAGTATGAGAGTTTTCCTTTACATACACACTCAAAATATGGGCAACTGGTTTTAGGCATCAATATAAAAATGGCATTCTGCTCTCGTTCTCTCACAGTCAAACAAATTTTGAAATTCAAAACAGATACCCACACCATGAGAAGTAGAGGTTTCCTCAATCTCACTATCTATATCAAGATGACCAATTGTTTTTTAACTTTTCATAGTTCAAGATGAGTGCTTGGTCCTTCCATTGGCTCAAGTAAACTTTATTTAAACTTCTTACTTCATTTCAGATTTGCCTTGTTCAGTTTGTAGCCCATACAGTTCTTTCAAGCCATAATATAACTTTAAGTGAAGATAAAATTATATAGGATAAATTTGATGTCCAAAAATAACCAAGGAATAGGCCAATGGGAGAGTTTAGAACACTCCCGTATGAAAAAATGTTATCATAGTAAAAAAGATATACCAGATTGAAAGGATCATGAGCTTGGCCAAACCAAAGCAAAAAAATCCTATTCGACTCAAGACCCTAGCTCAACATCATCATCATAAATGGAAATAAAAGTACAGGAAGAGAGGGGAGAGGTGGCATCCCTACCACGACCTGCCACTATGTTGAAAACCACCGCAAACACTGAAAATTCAATTCGAAGAGTTCCTGAGGCCAAAAGGGGCCTGGCTGTGTAATCCTAGAAAGAGCTATGGAGAGATGATATTTGTCTCTCCTAACATCTGAGACCAAGGGAAAGAAACTCGTGATAAAAGTATGGTTGCTTTACTTAACCAAAGTGACTGGGGATTAGCCCTCAAATCCTCAGTGAGTTGGTGATACAGGGATATTGATGCAAAATGGATATCATAGTTTGTTGACAGATTTGTCCCCTGTTTTTGATCTCTGTATGCAGTTCCACCACTATTGTTATATAGTCCATCTTGAAAGAAACATGACGCTTCCTCATTTCTTGAAGGATGTTTTAATTTTTATGCTGTATTAAATTTTAATCCTCAAATTTGTATATATTCGGACAGATGGAGGGCTTTTACACTGGGAAACATTTATACTGCCGTATCAATAATTAATGAAATTACACTAAAACTATGACCATCAATTTCCCTGTTATCAGTAATAAAGCTTGACATGCATTCTCTGATATTCATAAAATTATAATAGGCTCGTTCCAACCCATCAATTAAGAATTTGTGGCATCCTAGCCAGCACTCCCAATGAGAGGACAAGTAGATACTAAACTAGACATTAAAATTCCAGCCCTCAAGAGACTATTTTACCATAATCCCAACAGAGGAGGTCTCACGGAAGCTTAGAATTAATTAAGTGCATGCATGGTGAAAAATTATAAAATGCAGCAGAAATTGGAATATGTAGACATAGATAGTGAGAATTCACGGAAAACAATGCCTGTGACCGAAATTGAATATTATTACACACAACAAGCAGAATGCATATATTTCCATAATAATAAATAACATTCAATTGTAGATTCATAAACAGGGACAAAACCCCTATGTTTATACAAGAAAATTTGAAATTTCCACCCAACCATAGGCATCCAATGCAGATGCCACCCCAAGCCAAACTATGAGGCCACCAGAGCAAAGGTACCAAGCTACAAGCTTCAAGCTCACTCAGCCCAACCCAACTTCTCTCATGGATCAGCCAATCTGCTTCTAGACATGTCATCCAGCCATCAAACAGTCATGGCACTCTCTTCCATTAAGCTACACAAAACAGTGAAAATCTTCTCTCTACTCAGCAGTCCCTTGGGATGCTCTTCCCTTCCAATGCTCTTCGGGGTTGATAGAAAACAGTCCAATCTACTGAATGCCTTGTGGGAGAAGGCTGCAAATAACACTTGGCTCTAAAACATCGAATGAGCAGCAATTACACGGTCGGTGAAGGCTTCCTAACTGCCCCAACCTCTATTCACAACTACAGATATGTATCTCTCTCATCCAATGTCTACAAAATTCCCCTTCCACAGTGCTGATTTAGTCAATTTCCTGGTCAGTTCATCGTTAAACAGGAAGAAGACAGCATGAAAATCATAAAACATGAAAATGAGAATGTTAGCATGAATGACAGTGACAGAATTGGGGGAATGATGACTAACTTTTCTTCTGAAGGGAAAATGAAACTCTTACATTTTCAAATAACGATTATACCCAGCCCATTACTGATACTGATCCTTTCTTGAATATTTTGTTCGCACATGACATGTGATCTTCTAGGAAAAATCCACACGTTTTTAACACAACGTAAAACCCATTAAGAGATGTGTTTCAAGCAAGGCAATTGCCATATATTTCGCTCACTTAATTTACCCTTTGCAAGAATGAAATGGATAGGCCTCCATAGTATTTTTTGGATAACTTATACTTATCTGTGCACTCTAGGGTATGTCTTCCTAAAACTATATATTTCTTGTAAACCTACGCTATATGGTATTAAGAGATGTGTTTCAAGAGATGTGTTGAAATATGGGCAACAGGTTTCAGTCATCAATGTAAAAGAGGCATTCAGTTCCCATATCAAACAAAGTTGAAATACAAAATATAAAACCCACCATCCAAAGTAAGTATGACAGTTTTCCTTTAAATATGGGCAACTGGTTTTAGGAATCAATATAAAAGAGGCATTCTGCTCTCATTCTCTCACAGTCAAAGAAATGTTGAAATTCAAAATAGATACCCACACCATGAGAAGTAGAGGTTTCCTCAATCTCACTATCTGTATCAAGATGACAAATTGTTTTTTAACTTTTCATAGTTCAAGATGAGTGCTTGGTCCTACCCATTGGCTCAAGTAAACTTTATTTAAACTTCTTACTTCATTTCAGATTTGCCTTGTTCGGTCTGTAGCCCATACAGTTCTTTCAAGCCATAATATAACTTTAAGTGAAGATAAAATTATATAGGATAAATTTGATGTCCACAAATAACCAAGGAATAGGCCAATGAGACTAGAGACTACAATCGACTAAGGGAGAGTCTAGAACACTCCTGTATGAAAAAATGTTATCATAGTAAAAAGGATATACCAGATTGAAAGGATCATGAGCTTGGCCAAACCAAAGCAAAAAAATCCTATGCGACTCAAGGCCCTAGCTCAACATCATCATCATAAATGGAAATAAAAGTACAGGTAGAGAGGGGAGAAGTGGCATCCCTACCACGAACTGCCACTATGTCAAAAACCACTGCAAACACTGAAAATTCCATTCGAAGAGTTCCTGAGGCCAAAAGGGGCCTGGCTATGTAATCCTGGAAAGAGCTATGGAGAGATGATATTTGTCTCTCCTAACATCTGAGACCAAGGGAAAGAAACTCGTGATAAAAGTATGGTTTCTTGGCTCAACCAAAGTGACTGGGGATCAACCCTCAAATCCTCAGTGAGTTGGTGCTACAAGCATATTGATGCAAAATGGATATCATAGTTTATTGATAGATTTGTCCCCTGTTTTTGATCTCTGTATGCAGTTCCACCACTACTATTATATAGTCCATGTTGAAAGAGGGTCAAGGTTTTATGTCTTGTTCCACATGACGCTTCCTCATTTCTTGAAGGACGTTTTACTTTTTATGCTGTATTAAATTTTAAGAATTCCGTGGATGTTAAAACGTTCAACAGAGAAAGACTCGGATACAAGTAAGAGCAATGATATTAAGGAAACCCCATGTATACCTCAACAAACCCTAACCTAGTTTACCCAAAAACAGAGAAGGTCTAATCCTAAAAGTCTGAGAACCTGCAATATTGATTTTTTCCCGATTCGGAGTTGGGCGCAGTCGGCAAGGAAAGGGAAACAAAGTAGTTGAAGAATGAGTTGACCTGGAAGAAATGATGTTGTGCAGATGTTTTCTAAACAACAGCTCCGACTCACGATTTCCAACTCCGTTCTCCGTTCGTGAGATTGTCAAACCAGGCTCCTCTGTCAGTTTGAACACTGCTACACTGTGTGAGATTGATCCAAGAAGGTTGTGGGTAGTTTGTGAGATTGACCCAAGAAGGCTGTCGGTAGGTTGATCCATGAAGGCTGCCGGTAAGGTCATGGAAGCACGGAAACCGCAGAACAGTTGATCGTGCCAGAACAGATGTGCACTGCAAAACAGGGACCGCATAACTGGGTTTTTGAGAGTGTTGAGCAATAATGGCACCCAGCAATAATGCTACCAAACAGGAAGTTCAAACTAAAAATTAAATAGCCGCAGAACCACACAAGACCGCTCACGATTATGCCCGCCCGACGCCAGGTTTCAGAACTCTGCGGTTATGCCCGCCTGATGCCAGGTTTCAGCCTCTCTTTGAACGTGTTGAATTTTGAATTTCTGCTCTGATTGTGTCTCTATTGCGGTGGAACGGTGAGTGTGTTTCATTTGCTATTGAATGGTAGAATTGTAAGAAAGGGGAAGCGATCTCAGTGAATCTCGTTTTTTCTCCGATTTATGCTCCGATTGTGTCTCTGTTGCAGTGGAACGGTGAGTGTGTTTCATTTGCTATTGAATGGTAGAATTGTAAGAAAGGGGAAGCGATCTCAGTGGATCTCGATGGGTTTTAAGTTTCATCGCAGAACCGCACAGAACCGCACAAGACCACTCGCGGTTATGCTCGCCCGACACCAGGTGTCAGCCTGAGAACGAAAGGGACGACAAAAGTCCCTTTCAAAGGAAGGCCTGTCGGCCTAAAAATGGTGAAAATTTCATCCACAATTATTAATGTGATTGTGTTAGTACCAATTTTAATTTTATATTATGTTATTGTTAATAGATTTTTATTCTAAAAAATATAGTTTTAATATTTATTTTATTAATTTTAAAAAAAGGAAAATAATATATATATGGGCGTACTTTTAAACATGTGATTTTTGTCATTTAATGAATCTCCACCGCCTGATAAGATAATTGTGAACCAGAAGAGAGACAACGCTCATCATACGATCAAAATTGACTACTGCAAAGAAGAGCACCATGGAATTCTCTTTACTAATTGTGCCCCGTCTTCCTTACACGGTCTCCTCGCGCTATCAGAACTGTCGATCAATACGCAGAGGGCCAGCGATTTCTCTCGGGAGAAGAAAATGGCGAGGAAGGGCCATAACTTCAAGCTTTCGGGACCTACCCATCTCACTAACATCAACTGGTAACAACGTTCGCCGGCCCAAATTTCTGATTCATCCGTGGTAGAGCGCTGGGTTTTGTTTTTTTTTTTTTTTAATCAATGGGGTTTATCATATCTCTTCTCTAAAATCGTTTGGAAAAAATCACGTGCTTGAGAGTTTTTGAGAGGTATATTTTCAAATGATTCAGAATATTTCAAGAGTTTGTTTTAAAAATCCTCATTGCCCTCGAAAAAATTTAGTTATAAAATTATGCCCAATATTCCAATTTCTACTGAATTTTCTCCTCGAAACTGGGTCAGGAAAAATACCATTTGAAATCATTTTCATCTTGAGACAAAATTAATGCAGTTCGGATCCGAACCAAAAGTGATGCAGAGCTTTTCACTTTTGTTCAATGATTGCAGGTCAGATGCAAATCACAGAAGATGCATAGTGGCTAGTCTAGTGCAGGGAATCTATGTCTTAGAATGCGACCGGCAGGAACGCAGGCGCGGGCTGAACGCTTTGGCCGACAAGTGGTGGACCTTCTTCAATTTCCAGCTCCTCGAGAAAGCCAATGACGGAAAATCCATATTTGCCGCAGTGTACGTGTGGAACGGGGAGGCCAGCACACCCGACGCGCCAAAGATTGTGGTGGCCTTCAGAGGAACGAACGGATATAACTGGGATTCCTTCCTCACCGACATGAATTCGAGCCTGCAAATCCCCAGAAACGGACTCCACGAGACAACCCGTTTCCGGAAGGCTTTCGATCTCGTTCACAAGTATGTGTCGGAGCACAGTGCCAAGAAAGTGTGGATCGCCGGGCATTCCCTCGGGGCCGCCATAGCGATGCTGGTGGGAAGACACATGGCCGAGGACGGGTATTTACTCCAAGCCCACCTTTTCAATCCGCCCTTCATCTCGCCTCTGGTGGACAGAATGGGCTTCCACTGGGGATTTTTCGCCGCCCGCGACCTGGTGACCCTGGGGCTCGCCATGGCGGTTACGGACAAACGCAGCCGCATCGAATCACACGAAGCTTTCTTGTCCCTGCGCTCGTGGGTTCCCCATTTGTATGTTAACACCATGGACGATATCTGTTCGGCTTATGTTCCGTACTTCGCTCACCAGAAAATGATGCAGCGAATAGGCGCGAGCAGAATTGCGAGCGTCGCGGCCAAGTACACGATCAGCAATGTGATTCAATCCGCCGTAGGGATTGAATCGAAGGCGTTCTATCGAATTCCCGCCGCCTGGCTTGCGGTCAGTGATTTGGTTCCGTCGCCGGATTTCGGGAGGGCGGACAGGGTTCGAGAGTGGTGGGCAGATTTAAGGACGGCGCACAGCATTAGACAATGGTGGGCTCCGAATCTCAGTATCCAGTACAGGGAATTTAGGATTTCCGAGGTCCCTGGACTCATGAAGCAGATGACTTTTGCCTTGCTGGGTATTGCCTCTGGCATGTTGGGGGAGGACGATGGACAGAGGTATCTTTGAATGTTTGCTTCCTAGGAATGTGGTGAAGCTATTTACTCCTTTTTCATTAGATATTTGTGTTCCATCATGATTTTACAAGGATACCTCTCAACAAAAATGAGATTGTTCATTTCGAATTTTCCTGAAACATTTCTACTTTCTCATGGTCTTATCGGCATATACTCTACAACAGACATGAACAAATAAACAAATATTAAAAAGTAAAAAGTAAAAACAAATGAACAATCTCGTTTATCCATAAATGAATAATGATTTTTTTTTTTTTTTTTTTAAAATATGTTTTATATTGTTGTAATTATTAATAATAATGATAATGATAGTGGTTAACCTTCATTATTTCTACTTTCTCATGGTCTTATCGGCATATACTCTACAACAGACATGAACAAATAAACAAATATTAAAAAGTAAAAAGTAAAAACAAATGAACAATCTCGTTTATCCATAAATGAATAATGATTTTTTTTTTTTTTTTTT